>APFE031639556.1:96595-110030 GCA_000404065.3 Pinus taeda | reverse complement strand
AATATAATCTATTATTTTAAAAATCCAAATATAGCATATTCATAAAATCCTAACTGGATTATATAATTAATATAATCTATTATTTTAAAAATCCAAATATAGCATATTGATTTTTTTAATCACGTTGGGAAGGTAATTGCCAGTGTTAATTTATGAGAGATCTAGAATCAATTCTCCTAGGTGCCACTATAATATCAAGAGTAAATCCAACTACATGCAAGTCGATATACTAAGATCTTATGATATTAGCAAAGCTAGACTCTCGTGCTGCCAAGGCAGGGGGAATCTGTGCTCGAGCTGCCACCACAGCAGGTCATATACTCAATGAGTTTTGAACTATGGTCTCTTGAGCTTCGCCCAAATAGACTTACAGTGGTCTCTTGAGCTTCGCCCAAATAAACTTACAGTTAAACCACACATCACTATACCAATATAGCATATCCATTTTACAGTTAAATATTTGACCCAATCTAAATCATTGCACAAATGATCAAACTCAACTCAATAATTTATGGTTGACCAAATTGTGGCCATTCCCATAACAAAACTCCAATATAAATTCAAGCAATACGAAGCTTTACAAAGCGAGTACAGAGGGACACTCACTGCGCGTTACCCTTTAAGCTTCTGCAGAGCCCATTTGTTCCGTTGCATCGTTGCAAATTAGTTAAATAAATAAGGCTGAGAAGGTTGCAACTTGAGCGTTAAGGAGGAAGAGAGAAGATTTGGATATTCTATTGCCATCTTTCGTCAATCCGTTGTGCCACACGCTGGTTCTAGACATGGGCCACACCCTTTTGGTAGAGCGCCACCATAAGGTACCCAAACACGAAGGGTTGGAGTATTTTAAGGTGACGGCAACGCGAGATGGTAAAGAGAGAAAGAAATACGTTTATAAGAGGCCTGGCCTCCAACAATTTCTCACAGAAATGCCGAAATTATACGAAGTGGGCGTGTTCACATTAAGTCGTAAAGAAAGAGCGGACGACTTCCTGGACAAGATCGATAAAGTTGGTCAGCTCATCAAATTCAAGTTGTACATCAAATTCAGGCTGTATAGAGATTCAGCCAAACATGGAGTTAAAGATCTATCTCGCTTGGGAAGGGATCTGCAGAAAGTAATCATCATTGACGACCAGCCAAGTTCATACCAGTTGCAGCAGAGCAACGCGATCCCAATCAAATGCTTCGACGGTCTGAAGTCGGACTCAGAGCTCACACAACTCATCCCCCTCCTACGGAATCTCAATAAGGAGGACGAAGTTCGCCCAAAGATTGCTGAGAAATTTCAGGTTCATGATCCGCCTGTGACGGATGTACTAAATGCTCAAAATTGAAATTGTTACCAACAATGTGCAGTGCATGAAATCTGATGATGATTTCTACTTCAATTTAATGTTACTAGCTTTTGCATATTCGTTTCAAGTGATGGCAAATTTTAGTTATGTTTCTAATTATATCGCTTTCGAAGTAATGGAAAAATGCTATGTCTATTGATTTCTATTTCTGTGTTTCAACTTATAAATTAAAATATTAGACTTATAAATATAAATCGTAAGAACAATGGTGGTTTAGCGTTATTAGTCCCTGCCTCAGCATGGGACTATAGCGATCAATATCGATCCAATTTTATATTAATTTAGGCGTACCGAATCATTTAACCAATGTTTTAAATAAACATTTCGTCGTTTCTTTTGTTTTATCCAAAGTTTTGTGTTCAAGGTCTTATTGTTGGGACCGACTGATTATACACCGTATTGATCCATTTAACCAATGTTGCTGGGACCGATTGATTATACGCCGTACTAATCCATTTAACCAATGTTTTCTAATATTACAAGACGTCAACACGTTTTATTGTGACATGCCAACACATTTGCATGGACCACAAGTGTCACTTACAAATGTGGTTTTGGTTTTCTGTCTGAGAGGATGATTTAACACTGTAGCCTGCAATGGAGGGCGAAGCAATGAAAATTGCAGAAGTAGAAAAGGCTTCGCACATATCTATTGTACAGCTTGAGGAACTCTACCAGATCTCGAGAGCCGAAGCTGATTTTGGGAAAAATATGAAGGTAGACATTAAACAACTTCTCCAGGAATTGAGAGCGCTTATACTGTCAAACGTCCCAGATTCCACACAACGGCTCTCGGTCATCGCCAAACTCGATCTTTCTAGAAACAACATTGCGGTAAATGTAACATTGCATAGGGTTGACAACAGGAAATATAATTTTTTTGTGATTTTTGTAATAACTCAATGAATTTCTTGCAGTGTCTACATGAATCTGTGACTAGTCTAGTGAATTTAAAGACTCTCGATGTCCATTCGAACTAGCTCACGTCACTACCGCATTCCATGGGACGGCTCTCGAATCTCAAAATCCTCAACATTTCTGAAAACTTCTTCGACGAATTGCCAAAATGCATTCAAAATTGTTGGTAGAGGAATTTAAACTCAAGAACATTTTAGAATTTGCCAAATTTCAAGAAACTTTAGTGAAGATTTCAAGAATATTTTAGATTTTGCTAAATTCCAAAAAATTCGATTAAATATTTCAAGAACGAACATCAAAAAAAAATTATTTGTTTGAGTTCACAATTCCAAAATATTTTTAATATTTTCAATCAAATAAAAAATAAACCAAAAATACGGAATTCTATGAAATGTCATAATTGTATGATTTTAGAGCTAACTTATTACAGATCAAATTTTCCAGGTCCCTGGAAGAGCTGATTGTGGATTTCAACAGGCTACAGCGGCTGCCTGATGATCTTGGATTCAATCTGGTGAACCTCAGGTATATGTAACATCCCCATTACCCAAAATTCGTTATTGTCTGCAACAATTTTGGATTTTCATTCATTATACGGTTGGTACAGGCAATTTCTAGATATTTATACAATAATATTGCCAATACAATGATAGTGATATAATATTGCCTTCAGTTTGTTTGCTTTGGGCTATCAATTCTCCATAGAAGGCAGCTACCAGCGGCTAAGCTTGAAAGGGTAGTTTCAATCTCCAAATGAAGTAGAAGCCCATCCAAGTGACAAGCTGAAATGCTGGAATCTTGCAAGGACCGGACCGCAGGTATATGTAACATCCCCATTACCCAAAACTCATTATTGTCTGCAACGATTTTGGATTCTCATTGATTATACGGTTGGTACTGGTGATTTCTAGATATTTATACAATAATATTTCCAATACAACGAGAGCGATATCATATATGATTGGCCCCATGGAGAAGATAGCCATGGATGGGAATCCAATCAAAAGATTTTCTTTCTTTGTATCCGGTGCACCTCAAGTAAGTAAACAGACTGCTTAGGTTCCTTTACCCATATTCTAGTATTTTTGCTTGAAATCAAAGTGTTGTTACGCCGAAGCATACCTTATACTAGTTCCTGAGCCCCCTGTTGCCAAACCGAGCAATCCCGTGTCGGGCACTACTCCCGTGTTGGGCACCTATATGCGATGTCATTGTTGTTACCCCAAACTGCTCCACAGACACCTTCAGTACCAGCTGCTTGCTTCCCGAGTTCATCAATTGTTGTTACCCCAACCTTCGATTTCTACAGTGAACCTCATGCCAAATTGGAAGCCAGGCAGTTGCGAAATCTACTAATTTCTTGATCTTTTCAAATCCGCTCTAAGGGCTTGCTTTAGGCTGTTGTTAAGAGATGGGGGAATTCATTCATTCCGTTGATCAAACTTGGGCACTCGATTCAACCTGGATAGATGGACTAATGCTATGGAAGAACTGAACCACCGCTCGCTCGGTCAAATGCACAAACTGCTTTCGCATCGAACTCGCGGCACACGTCCGCCTCGTGCGATTGCTCACCAGCATGAAGGCCACGTGTTGCTTGTTGTTTTTTCAAATTATTTTATATAATGTTTATAATATAGAGTAAGGTTTTTATTAATATATAATTAGGTTTCATATCATGTTTATTATCCTATAGAATTAGCTTATTATTAAATAATAAATAGAAGTATTTTTGTAATCATATTAACTTTATTATTATTTGTAATTAAATTAAGATATAATATAATATATATAATATAATATATATATATAATAAAATCCTCAGATCACATGACCAGCTGAGGTTCTGAGGCGCTCTAGTGATCTATTGAAGTTATTAGGGCTGAGGTTCTGTTGATAGATCTTCCTGAATTACTCCACTTCAGTGCTGGTATTATATCTCTTTTCTCTGGCCCCAAAGGGTATAGAAAAGCAGAACTTCAACATATGGATGTCAACCTTATGCAGCGAAACATGAAATGGACAACTCATTTGCAGTCTATTTTTAATTAGATTTGGAGGGACAACTGATTTGCAGTCTATTTGTAATTAGATTTGCAGGGTTTGCTTGTCTTGGTCAATAATTCTAAATATTTTCGAAAAAATTTCGGTAATTAATTTAATAGATTTATTAATTCTAAAATATTTTCGAAATTTTGTTGCTAATTAAATTAATAAATTAATCAATTCTAAAATATTCCTGAAATCTTTTTTAAATGACATACCACTTTCATATTTTTTTGGTAACTAAATTAATAGATTAATCAATTCTAAAATATTATTGAAATCTTTTTTTGTGACATACCACCTTCCTACTAAACTGATCCACTCTGACTTTAAATTTTAAATTAGAGATCGTTTGCTCATAATATAAGAAATTCAACTTCTCATGCTAACGTACTGAATTGAGCTCTGAACTCTAACGTATATTGAATGGAGATCTTTTCAACTACAGCACGTCTGGCATTTATATGTGCATCCAAGATGAAACGTTGCAATATCTACGTATAACTATCAACGGGCGAATTCAGTGACCGCGTCGATTTTATATAAAAGTTATTGACGAATTATTATTATTATGAATATTGATACAACCGCTTTACAACGGTCAAGAAAGAATTATACTCACCTTTCTAAGTATTCCATAAATGATGTGAGACAAATTCTGAGAAATCAATTCAGTGTGCCCATCGGCTACAAGATTCACGAGGTCAAGTTGTTTGTATTGTGTTGTTGTGGCAGAGCCCGGCAGGGACTACCGCCACGGCAAGGGCTCCCTTGTTTGTTTTTAAAGTATTTTCTCTTTTTCAAAACGTCAAAGTTTATATGTTAGAATTTTATCTTTAAATCTTAAAGTAAATAAATCCATGTTAAACCAGTTTATTAAAAAAATACTACACTTGAATTTTTGGATATTGTTCATGCCCATGTATTTCATTTTTTATTTTATTTAATGTGATATGGAAAATTCTTTTTTTGAGATATTTTATTATTTTTTTAAATGTAATTGTGATTTTCATTTAATTTTTTTAAAAATAATTTTAAATAAATTTCAAAAGTGTAAGTGCTCACAAAAATTTAATGGTTGAAAATAGTATTGAGTGCATAAGAACGCATAAATGTATTCATATGCTTAAAAATATATATGTATTTGTGAGCTTGTAACCTCGATTTTTCTTAAATTACCATGTAAATTTCCGCTCAACACCAAATAGGCATTTTCAAGAATGCTATATGCATGAAAAGCAGGTAAATTGTTTTGCAATTTTAATTGGGAAACAAGGGTTGTGGCTAGTCTATTGTTACCCAATAGACTACATGATGCATTTTTCGCCTCTTTGAGTTATTTGAGAAGTAATTCAAGAAAACTTGAGGAGGCATTGTAGCACTTTGTTAATGTGGTGTTCGATTGGTTTCATGTAAGTTTTCAATGCTTATTGGTTTTTTTATTTCATAATTCTTTTAAATTATAAAAATAAATAAAAATCAAATTTCGCCTTATTTCATCCTAGGTCAACCTAGTTGTAACACCCTCCTCCCACACTTACCCAAGTTCATCGGTCCACCGAGGTAAACATGTGATGAAGAGTTACTAAGATATGAATCAACCTCCTAAGTACAGTTAAGGAAGTGGAATCGACAAACCAAAACTTTACTGATCTTGCTAAGGAGCTACAGGACCCCCAACAGATAAAACACCCATCCAAGTGCCCAAACCCTAAGCTAACTTTATTTTTCCAGTGATCTAGACTCCCAACTACAGGCATAACACTACTTAAATTTGATTGTAGACACCCAGTCACATGCATAAGACTGCAAGGTGACGACTACAACCCCATTTTCCTAGTTATGTTCCTACAACCGCAGAATCTCCACACCACTCCCCAGAACTTTATGAGACTTTCTAAAACATTAAATGACACAAAGAGAAAGCCTCTAACACAAAAGTTTCATCAAGAACTTGGCCTAACCAAGCCTAACCATGACAGATATTTCATCAAACACATTGAGAACATGTAATCTACAGGTCATGAATGCACATTTAAACATAAAGTTATGATACATATCTTAGAATCATCAAGAAGGTCTAATTCCCTCTCATAATAGCTGAGATAACATTTATTAAGTCATGCATTCAACCACCAATCATTTACCAATCAAAACATGATAAGAGCCATAACTAGAATGTCATAAAACCATGTAGCATATAACAAGAATAATAACAATGATAGAATAGTCATTAAAGCCACATAATAACAAGTATAATTACTTATGAAATACAAAAGGAAAAGCGCTCTTATTAACATATGTAAAAGTCAACCAAGTCAAGGACTTCCACATGCCACCTGACCATAGATTGGGTTGAACCAAATCTTTCTTTCAGCCAATCACCTCCATGTCATATTCCAAGCATGAATGTGGGATTCACAACAAAAAACCTAGGCTTCCTCAGGTTTTACGACATATCTCTCCATTAATCGTCAAGGGATTTCTAGGCTTGAAACAAGCACCTACACAACTAGGCTTTATCGCAATCCTACCATTACCGATCATGGGATTCCTAGACCCAAACAAAGAAACATACACTACCATTATTTATCATAATCCCGCCAAAACTGGTCAAGGGATCACTAGGCCTTAAACAAGCATATATGCCTCCAAATTTCTTCACCAATACCTTGAAGAGTTTACATGTCTCCACCCTTAGGCTTTATCGTGTATCCTTCCATTACTAGTTAAGGGATTTCTAGGCCCTTGGGAAATTTCCTAAGACCTCCTCACCCAGTTCCAAAACCATCTGACAATCCAAGCTTAACCAAAGAGAGAACCACATCACACCATGGCTATCCGGAAATGGCAAGGAAAAGATGAAACCACTCTCACACCTAGAAAAACCCATGTCAATGAAAATAAGAGAACCAAATACACACATGCATGTACCATTCATTCCAAAGCTATCAAGGAAATCATACATGCAACTCAATACCTTCATGTAATCCCACTATAGCCACTTGATCCCACTTTTCCTTCCTTGATCCTTGCTTTATTTTTCTTTCTTTTCCTTCCTTTTCATTCCTTTCTCTAATGTTAGAGCACTCCAAGAATGCTCTAACTGTGCAAGAGTATGAGAGAGATAAAAGAGAGATATCTCCAACCTATAACTGACAAAAGGTTAACAAACAAAAGCTGTGAATCGATCTTCATAAGCCTTTTTATCATTGAGGCCTCTATTTTCTTCAATTTCCTTTATTTTTCCTTCTATTCTCCTTTCATATGAACCCTGTGACCTTTCACCTTCCTTTTCTCCTATTTTCCCTTATTTTCATAAATAAATTGTCAATTAATGTCCCTTTGTCTTTTCAAATGCCTTTTCCAATTTCTTTAGCCATAATAAACTAAAATGAACACTCATTTGGATGTTTTCCCAACATTCAACTTGGAATATGTGTCCGATGAACTTGGTCTTATTTTTTCGTTATTAACTTTATTACATGAAATTTTAACCTGGAGTTGATACACTAGTTAACCTAGTAAACTTAGGTCAACCTAATAAATGTTGCATATTCATAAACCTAATATATAAACCTTAGGAAACCTAGTATACTATGGTCAACCTAGTAAACCTATTAAACCTAGTAATGTGATATGTTCATCAACTTGATATATCGATCTTAGTCACTCATGAACATCATGGTAAATCATGGTCACATATGGTAAACGATATTAACCATGGAAAAACCATGTTCAATCATAGACAACCATGTCAATCTTAGTCAAACATAATTAACCAAAGGACCATGTTAACAATCAGTGAACATGTTTTGACTAACTTTATCATCATGATCATGTTGACCATGACTTATCATAATCAATCATGTTAACCATAAACACCATTATTAAACATAGTTTGACCATGATGATTTTGTACCTTGGGAGACAATCTCTGGCTAAAAGGAGATCAGTGCCCAAGACATTTATTCATAATTGTACCTTATCATAATCAACCATGTTAACCATATACACCATTATTAAACATAGTTTGACCATGATGATTGTTTTACCTTCGAAGACAATCTCTGGCTAAAAGGAGATCAGTGCCCAAGACATTTATTCATAATTGTAAAAGAATTAATTAACTATCCCATCATTTCATAAAACCCTAGAAATTTAGTTAAAACCCTTTAACTTTCCATATGTAAAATTTTTTCCAAAGTGGCCTTCTAATGTTGGATACAAATGAAGAAACAAAAAAAAGAGGTGATGGTGGAAAGTTTTAGATAATAGGATGCCTTGCACATAATATTTTATCTTCAATTTTAGAAGAGATATGAATAGTGTGTAATGAAATTCAGAAAATAGGAGCGCATCGTTAAGGGTTTTTAAATTTTATGTACAAAAACTCAAACTCACAACACTGTAAAATCAAATCTGAGTCATTTCATTACTCTTTTCTAATAGGAATAATAAACACAAGATGAGACATGAAAACCTTATCATATCCAACAAATTTTTGAATCACTGTGAAAACTTTATTCATCAACGCATGAAAGGTGAAAGTACAAACTATATTTTCCTCTGAGGTTGAAAACTTTGGAACCTCCAAAATGCCTTAGAAATTATATCTTATACAATTTCAAAAGGACAATTATAAAACTATCAACCTTATAAACTACTTTATGACCAACTGTCCTCTTATTCGAATATTACATTTAGAAAATAAAATTACATTGAAATGCAAAATTTGTGCTAAAACATTATAAAACTTTGTTGCTACAAACATCTTTGTCATTGGGTGATTTGTGATTCAAGAAAAACAGAAGGCATTGCTCCTGCACCAGGTGCTTGAGGCAACATCCATCCTCCGCACTTTTTTGAGATATCCAATTTTGAATGAGTTGTTCATAAACTTGACATGAGTCATTCTGAATTCTATGATTTTGTTTTAAGTTGGCTTTTCAATAAATAGTGTTCTCATCATCCAAAGAAGCTGAAATACTTTGTGTAAATAATTAACAAATAGCCCCTTTAAGCACTGTTGTCTTTTCATGTGTAGAACCAATTTGTCTTCTACTTTCTACAAGAAATGTCTCATAAGTCTCCCAAGGTAGTAAGTTTCCTTGTTGATCCCAACATGATGGTAAACCTACCCTGGTTCTTTTATCAAAAGCAACATTAAACTTCATTACAGACTCCTTTACTTCTTTTAGCTTCTTTGCAGCCATTTTTCTATATAAATTCTTCATTGTTACTTTATTGATTTCCATTACATACTCAGTTCTGTATTCAATTCCAGCATCTTTTAACTCATGTGCAGACTTAGAATTCAGAAAATCAATCATCTTCTTAGTAAATTGAGATCTTTGCTATAATTTATGTTTAGCAGCCATGATTATACCCTCTAGATCCCTAACAATAACATTTTCTTCTTCAACAATAAGCAAGAATCCCCAAATATTTTTTATTGTACTTATAATATCATTCCACAAGATTTACCTTGGTTGAATTAGGCACATGTTCCATTTTTACCTTTTGTTTCAACTCTTTTATTTCCTAGTAGGAAAGTTAGTAGTCATTTCTGTATTTATCAGTAGTCTCTTTTGCCATGAATAATTCATGTTCAGTGGCTTTGATGACCTTCATTGCATTGTAAAAATCATTTTGATTCTTCATTTCATTTTCAGCAATTTTCAATTCATTCATGACCTGAGTTAGTTTTGCAGCTGAGTCTTTGGAATCTGCTTGCACCAGAATTGTACAAACATGTGAGTCAATTTTTTGATGCAAAGCAACATTTACTCCTTTTAAGTTAGCCACTTATTCGTTCCTCTATAATAATTCATTAGTCAACACTTCTTTCTCCTTTTCAACCCATGCTATCTCTGTAGCCATTAAATGTTCTACAGAAGGTAATTTCAATTTCTTCCTGAGAATCTATATCTTTGCCTCCTTGCCCTGCAACAATTTTTGAACTACACTCCTATCTTCAGGTTGACTCCAATTTTAACAACCAACTTTTTCAACTCTTTATTTTGAGTTGTCAATGAAATTGAATTTTCCTTTTCCAATTGCAACTAACTAATAACCTTCTCCAACATGTCTTCTACTTTGGTGGCAGCTGAAAAGGTTTTACTCAAATCATTATAAATTAATTCTCCACTCTGCATGTGGAGATTAATTTTATCAGGTAAAGGGATCTCCTGGCATCTACTATTAAATTAACATTTTTGAAACTTGATGAAGAGGAAATAGACAATGCAGAAGGATGAGAAAAGGAAATCCTGAGTTGAACCCCTTTTAGATCCATGGAAAATAACAATCTTATTTGATAATTTGAAGATGATTGAGCCTCCAACTGGGTTTCCATGTTTTATCTGATCTTCTTACTTCTATCCTCAATTTGAGAAAACATTTGTTTAATCATTGGGATAGATATTTGAGTATCTTAATCTGGATTGGGAGAGGATGGTGTGCAAACTATATGACCCAACTGTAATTGAAAACAAAAAATTAGTGATGTACTACCTTCATTAGATAATTTTGATCTTTTAGCTACTCCACCTGTACCTTCATCCAAATCGATAATACCTTCTCTACCTCTCTTCAAATTATTTTCATTTTTCATAGGAGTGTCAACCACTAATACTCCTGTTGAAATAGACAGACCTCCATTAGCCATCTTCTCAATCTTTGGTCGAGCTTCATGTAAGAAAGGGGCACAACCATTCTCCATTCTTCTGTTAAAAATCACATGAAAATGATCATAGGCCAATTTTTCTCCCAATAACAAATCCATCCCTTCTAGAAGTTTTTGGACTTATCCTATTGCTTGTTTGGTATTTACAATGAAAGGTCCCACAGTTCTTGGAAATCTAAATAGATGCCCTTTTTTGGCTGGAATAAAATGGACCTGGTCCATATTTAAACTCTGTCTTATAAATTCCAAAGAAAACAACCTGATGGGAACAAAATTTGGCAATCTGTAAGGTTCAATATTAGCTCCATACAACCTAATCTCATAATGATCTTCAAAATATTACTAGTCTACTACTATCATATCCCTGCTCAACTAAAGAAAAGGTTGATCTTTTGGAAAAATAGTAGGTGTAGGTGAACTATTAATAATTGAATATTCCATTGAAAGAAATAAGGCAAAAAAATCCATCAGGCCTTCCTTCTTTGGGTTAATCCTCACTATATCAATCCAAAAAAAAGAAAAACTACTTATTCTTATTGATATCCATGATGTTTAACCCCAAATGCATGACTTTTCAAAATGAGAGTATAAGAAAATATACATGATTAAAGAAGGGAATCTAAAACAACCAGTGAGTGAAAGTTTCATGAACTAAGCATTGACTACCCCTTCCCAAAAATCTAGTATATCTAAAACAACTTCAAGCCCCATCATCAGACTAAAAATACCAAGAGTAACTTATCAATGGCAGAAGCATCATCTCTTCCCAAGATCTTAGTTAAAATATGGAGAATAGGTGTGACATGATCAACAACAGTTCTAAGGGAAATTGATTTGACTCCAAAGACAATTGTTTCCCACTTGGAATCAGATAGAAGAAATTTGGGCATACTCTTGACCTGACAAATTTTCAAAATAAACTAATAGAGTTTCTTCAGAAAAAGTGGTATATGTTCTAGCAGAGGGAAAACACAATGCTTGCTAAATTAAAAGGGAAGACACCTGGAAAATACTTTCTTCTGACTTATCCATTACAAAAAACTTATGTAGATACATAGCTGATACTAACCAATGGATAAATTTTGGGAAGAGGTGAGTTTCAGTGATGAAAGCTAAAAGGACACAGAACTTGACTGCCACAACATAAAATGGGACATTGGCTTTATTTCTAAGGATAGAATGATATGTTTCTAACTGATTTAAATTGCACAGAATATCAAAAATTTCTCTTTCAATGTCCATGAATGGAATGTGAGAGGATGACCTCGCTAAGGTAGCTTTCTTTGACATTTTCGGATAATTGAAATAATGGGTGATTGTTTAAATACTTGGCAATGACAGATAATGTTGACTGGGAGGCTTTCTGGAGAATTCGAAGGCCAAGACAACAAGAGCAGGTAGAAAAAGTACAGAGAAATGAGTGAAAATGGAGCTTTATAGGTTAAATAGAAGAGTGGGAGGGGAAAACAAGAATTCAATGCTTCCGTAGAGAATTAAATTTTCTTGCAGAGTGGAGTCAATGATGAAATGACATGCATGGATGATAGGTGGAGGAGAGAAAAGGTTATGTGGCAGAATGAGTGGTGGGGGTAGCCTTTCTTATAGACGACATTGTGGGGGAAGTCACCAGTACACAACATCTTTAGAGGAGTGCTTCCATAGTTAATCCGAGTCATAGATCTGAGGTCAACTGGCTCTTTCAAAAGTCTTTGCAGAGGCACACCACCTACTAACACTCGTGCATTTTGTGATGTCGGGTTTGTTCCATCGCGTGGGCCTCGTCACACATTTTATCTCCACTCCGGTACATGCCTGACTTTTAACCCTTTTTCTGCTAAAGTCGGGACCCACTACCAGACCTAAGAACTGCGCTAATTTTGATTAGTGCATTAATAAATAACCCCGAGCGCTTTCAACCATTATTATTATATATAGTTTTTAAATATTTAATTTTTTCATTTTTACAAAATATGTTCGAATTTAAAAAGAATTACAATAATGACCATGGTAGGTCATCCTGATCATTTTGACCATGCCTTACCATAATCAACCAAGTGACAATCATAGTTGACTTAGTTGAACATGGTTAACCATGGTTAACACTAGTTTTCTTTATCTCATTGTGACAATTTTTTTTGCAATTGCAATGACATTTGATGTTCATCACATTTTGACATCATTTCTTTTTCATCAAATTACAACATCTTTTGTTGTTCGTCACATTGTGGTGTCATCTACTATTTGCCATATTGAGACAATTTACTGTTTGTTGTCATTTGTTGTTCGTCACATTGCAACATTATTTTTTATTTGTCATTTATAACATATGGCTGACCATGTCCATTATGGTTGATTATAGTTGAGTTTGTTTGACCATGATTGAATATGGTTGCACTATTGAAAAGATATAGAAATTATATTAAAA
>APFE031639556.1:80699-92976 GCA_000404065.3 Pinus taeda | reverse complement strand
ACAAATATGGAAAACATTTGAAAAAGCAAAGGTATGTACATATTTCAGAGGCAACTAAGTCAACCATGGTATATGACACCTATTGATATAGGAACCTAACAAATCCCAATAGTTTCCCTCTCCTTATATATATCCATGTTTTCTCTTAATGAAAAAACACAATTCATTCGTGGAGTTACTCTCCTGGCCTGACATGGTATCAAAACATAGGTCCCAAATTAACTTCTTTTGTGTTGTAACTCCTCTCTCCCTTTCCATAAATCTTTCGATTTTTTTCTGGAAGAAGAGGCATGGTTTCAAATGTGCAAACAAAATTCTTCATAAACGATATCCATAGTTTCATAAAAAAATTAGAAACCCTACTTTAAAACAACACTCGAAAAGGAGTCACAGTTTCAAATGTGCAAACAAAATTACTCATAAACGATATCCATAATTGTAGAAAAAAAATCATAAATCCTACTTTAAAACAAGGCTCGAAAAAGAGGCATGGTTTCAAATGTGCAAACAAAATTATCCATAAACGATATCGATAGTTGTAGAAAAACATTATAAACAACATGCTAAAAAAGGATTGTGTAGACAAAATTATCCATAAACCCTATTCATAATTGCAGAAAAAAAATAGGTTCAAATGTGCAAACAAAATTATCCATAAATGATATCCATAGTTACAGAATTTGAATTGACAGAAATGACCGCCTTACCTCGAGCTTGATTTGAAGTAGAGTTATGAAGTGCTAGGTGCGTTGAGCGTGGATCAAACGCACGACCTTCAGACATAAAATTTGTCTTTGATTCCTTTCCATGTCCGCTTCTACTCTCCAAATTATTTCTTAGAATTATAGAATTTAACTTTCAAGAGAAATGACAAACTGTATTTATGTGGATTAGAAATTTGTTTTTTGCATATAAGAAATTGTGATGGTGCAGTGGTCATGTTGAAGTCAAGTTTTCGTTTGGTGTGGAGGTTTGAAGGTTGTGAATTTCTTTTATGTGTATGTTGCTATGCATTCACTGTAACTTGCATTATATACACATTCTTTCAAGATTTGAACATTTTGAATTGTGCATAGTATTGTGCATTGGATTGTTATGTTGGTTAAATGGTGTGTTTGAACTATTATGGGTGTGTGTGCATTTGCATTTGAATTGTGCATACACTTGATTGGTATGTTAAAATTGAGTTACGTATTCCTCTAATTTGAAAATAATATATATTGTAGGCCGATATATTATGGAAATTGAATTCTTTGAATGACCGTGTATCATATGGTGTGTTTTGAAGGTTTTTAAATACTTTTAATGTGTGCATATGATAACCTTTAAAAGGTCATTTTATATATGCATTGAGTTTTAAAAGAGGTCGTATGGTCATATTATAAGTTGTGGCATATTTAATGGTTCATGAGTGAAGTTATATAATATTAAAATGCTTTGTGTACCATTTTTAAGACCATAAAGTATGAATGGAGTATATATCACTTATCATATATGATGTGAGCAATGATATATTATATTGTGTGGTGGTATATTATGTGAGTAATGATATATTATATGGTGGTGTGACTATTCATATAGATAGTAAAGAGTAAAGTTTCTTTTCGAAAGAAAAGAGTTTTTGATGATGCATTCACTCATCTCCATAATGGGAGTAGTTCTCACTGGATAGAGAACTACGATGAGTGGTCCAGGAAGATAAAACACCCTCATTTTCAATGACCTTTGAAAAAGAGTTTTTGAAGGAGAAGGATACAATGCACCTCAAAAGCCCACTTCAGATAAGCATCTTACCATTTGGTAAAACAAGAATAGAAAGGCATGTGCGTTGATTTCAACGTCAGTAAATGAAGAGGCGAGTCACCATATTTCACCATTTCCAAACACTTTTAAAGCATTAAATAAGTTGAAAGAATTATATGACTCACACTCTAAGCTAAAGGTGGTTCAATTGATGATCAAATTGTTTAATTTAGAATTAAAGGATGATGATCCCCTTTCCTTAACCTCTAAAATAATATCCATTATGCATGGCATAAATTCCATTGGTGTTTAAATAGATGTTCCTCTCACTTATTTTTTCAAGTAATTGCATCCCACTTATTCCCATTATCTTGAGTCATTACAGGCAAGTGGAAAACTTTTAGAGAATTGTTTTGACTCTCTTGTGGACAAGTTTGCTCAAAGAGAGAAATATTTTGGGAAGAAAAAGACAGTTGCTCAGTATCCTCAAGAATTTTTATGCCTTGTAAAAAAAGAGAAGAATCAGGGATAGGATACTTCTGGAGGAAGAGGTGGTTGAAGAGGTAAATGAAGGAAGAATTTAAGAGGTGGGGGGATAGAAATTTCCAAGGAGAAAGGTCTGATCTTCATTGCATACGGTGTAAGAAAAATGGTTATGATGCTTTCACTTGTAAGCTCTCATGGAATAGGATTGGATAGGAAAGGGATGAAGAGAAAGGAAAATCATCAAATAAAGGGAAAGGTAAAGCACCCAACTCTGCTCATTATGTTGTGGCACATTGCAACATTAGACTAATTGAAGACTTATGATTCATGGAAATATACTTGGTTTCTTGATTGAAGAGAAACTTGCCACATGAATTTTACAAGATATTTCTTTGAAGAATTCACTAACAATGTTGATGGAGCAGTCTACCCTACAGATAATTCAAAACTCAAGCCATCAGGGTTTGACACCATCAAGCTCAAACTTCCTAGTCTTCCAGAATTTCTTCTACATGTTGTACTCTACCTACCAGAGTTGAGGAGAAAGGTGTTGTCTTTGGTCCACATCCGCCAGCACGGACACTCCATTCATATATTTGATGGCAAGGTTGAGGTCAAAAAACATCGTACCACTCAATTGTCATGACTAGGATAGAAGAAAAGAGAGTTTTGAAGGTGCAAGGAACCTCTGCTCACGCACAAAACTTTTCATACAGTTCTAAATATAATGAAGGTACATTTCCATCAAGTCTTTTTTGGCATGCTATATTTGAACATTTTAACTATGAAAACCTTCATTTGTTGAAGAAAAATGGTGTTATTGGTTTGGCTACAATTCCTAGGAAACTTAAGTAATGTAATGCTCATGTCTTAGGAAAGCTCAACAAAAACTAATTTAATGGTTCTCATTCTAGGGCACATAGAAATCTTGAACTCATTCATTCTTATTTGTGTGGCCCAATGCTTGTTTCTTCTACAAATAGTAATAAATACATCATGGCATTTATTGATGAATACACTATAATGTACCAAGTTTATTTATTGAAGAACAAATCTAAAGCTTTTGAAACATTCAAGAACTTTCATGCATGGATTGAAAATGGTTCACAATCTCATATTGGATCTATTCATATTGATAATGTAAAATAATATACTTCGAATGAATTTGAAAACTATCTTCACTAGAATGGGATCAAACATCAAACAATCGTGCCTTATAATCCTGAACATAATGGAGTCACTGAAAGAATGAACAAGACAATCTCAAATATGGTACATTCAATGATGTTTTTCAAGAATGTTCAGTTGATTTTTTGGGTTGATACAGTGCTATATTTTGTGTATATAAATAATAGGTGTCTGTCTCATGCTATAAGAAACAAGAATGCCGATGAAATGTTGTATAACCACATTCCTCAGAGTGAGGCATTTCAAGGTTTTTGGTTCCACTTATTATGCCTCGATACATAAGGAACAAAGAAACAAACTCGGTGCAAGGAGTCACAGCTGTATCTTCTTAGGGTACTTAGATACCTCCAAAGCATACTATGTCTCTCATGAGGTTAATAATAAGTTTATAATATCTAAAGATGTGATATTTCTTGAATCATCCAAGACTGAAAATGTTATTGAGTTGCAAATTAACTGCTTGGATAGATTCAGGCATGAAAAGTATTTGCAATAGTTTGATAATGGGATTCCACATCTTAAAGGGGGGATCCTTATACTGGATCGATGTGTGGAATCTCCTTTTGAAACACTCTCTCCCCCTCATGAATCTTCAACCACTGGTCAAGATGACACTTAGTGATGTGATTGAGAGAATTGGGAGGCTAAACCTTGATTCATCCCCATCTTAGTCAACTAAGCATCCCATACCATCTCAGAAAGGTCCTCCAAAATGGCTCACAAAGACACTTGAAAGTGTTCATCTTAATGAGGTTGGAAAGATAAGAACAAGAAGCTTTGTTAGAAATAATGCAGGTGATGTAGACAATTTTGATTCATGTGTTGATATGGATGTTTCAAATGATTTTGAACTAGGTTTGTCTACATTTTTTAATCAACTTCCTTCAAAGAATTTGCTTCTCATGATGAATGGAAAGAAGCGATGCAAAAAAATTATGATGATTTGATAAATAATGGCACCTGGAAGCTGGTTGATCCTCCATTGGGAACCAAACCAATTGGATGCAAGTGGGTCTTCAAGAACAAGTATAAAGTAGATGACTCACTTGAAAAGCATAAATCTAGGCTGGTGGAAAAAGGTTTTTCACAGAAGGAAATGATCAATTATGAGGAGACATTTTTCCACACACCAAAATGGGCTACCATCTAGGCTCTCTTTTCCTTGGAAGCTCAAAATAGTTGGAAGGTCCACCAAATGGATGTAAAACCTACTTTCCTGAATGGATATCTAAAAGAGAATGCTTTTATGTCCCAACCAGAAGGATTTTGTAGAAATTTGGTGATAGAATTTCAACAGCTCAAGAAATTTAATCTAAATCAAGCGACACAGTTCTTCTCTACTCCTAAGTAGAAATTAATTAACAATTTATAACAAAATTCACAAACATGCATCAATCACATACAAGTACATGCATTCATCTAGGGGAAACCAACTGCTAAAATTTCCTTAAGCTTTCTTACATTAATTAGATGAATAAAGAATGTATTACATTTTATTTCTCGCTTTGAGAAAAACCTGCAAGTGAATAACCTTTCTCTATGCTCAGTGAGAAGCTCTAGCCTAGAATTAGTGAATTTCTACCTTTGCTTGAGCCCCAATATCCTTGTGAAAATCCTGAGAAATTAGGCCCTTATTTTTAGGAATTTTCCTCCAATTGATTGTGCAATTCCCAAGGTTAATCGTCTAACTTCATGCAACACCTGTACACTCAAGGCTAGTATAAAATTGATGTTACCGATGAGTCCCATCAATAGGTATATTTTGAAGATCATTATGCCATCATCCAGCCTTAAAACTATCATCTCTCACATTAATTCACATTTTGTGTTATATTATGCTTAGTAAGAGGAGAAAAAGGTGTTTTACATAGTATGTGGCCTAATGTAGTTTAATTGCAGCAAAAAGAAGCATGTTGTAGGCAATTACTATTCAAGGCCTTGATGTAGACAACTGAGAGAGAATTTAGTGGGGGTTGTCCACCTCCTTAACTCCCTAACTTGGCTTGGGATCACAAATCCTCTCTCACCAATTTGAATTCATTGGCATCCGAGTTAATCCTAGTCCAAGTGAAGCTCAAGAGGGACAAGATCCACCATTTTCAATATCAAGGAGGGAATCACTCCTACTTTCAAGGGAGTTTCTATCAGCTGCCCTTTTGTATAAATAAACAAGAATAATAGCTCATTGAGATTCAAAGTTTTTGTTCAGCTAGGTGTAGCTATTGAGCTTGAAGCTTGACGTTGTCACTTTCAACTTTTATATGATGTATGTGACCTACGCCTTTTGATAATGAGAAGTTGGATTTTAAGTTGCATCTGAGTTGGTTTCAAAGGGTTGAGACCCTTGTTTTTGGGCCCAACCCAAAGGCTTTGGTACCTCTTTTTGTACTTATGTTTCTTCTTGATTCCAAGTAGTTAAGAGTTTCTCTCATTTCAATGGAGATTAATCTATAAAAACATGTGGTTGTAAAATATACATCACCTTTCGTATGGGAGAATGAGTGGAATGATTCACCACCATAGTCAAAAAACATTGTGTTTATGATTTCTTGGAAATAGATTAGTGTTAGTTTCCCTATTTTACATTTTCTTTATGTATCTTAGAAGCCATTTTAGTGATTAGATCAGTGTTATGACAAAAACTAGATGTTATTTAAATCCAACTCATCTTTTCCATCATAGGTTATCTCAATTTTTTAATGATATATGGATGTATGCATGTGATTAATTGCAAGCTTGTGTTGATGTGTAGGGAGGGTCACCTTTACCACTTCTGTCTTGAGCTCCTTCATCTCATCTTTCCACCTTTAAATTATGTCCCAAAACATTGTTGCCTAGTATAACGTGAGCGCTTATCCTATTATAAGACAAACCTGTGAAATCTCCTGAGATTGGCTAGGGGATTAACCCAACCTCACTTAATTTTCTGCAACCTCCATCCACCTATCCATACCCTGAAGACATCATTTTCACCCTCAAAAACCATTACTAGTCAAGGGATTTAATGTGATATTTTATTTAATGTGATATGGAAATTCCTTTTCTATATTAATATTTGAGATATTTTATTATATTTTAATGTAATTGTGATTTTCATTTAATTTTTAAACATTTTATAATTTTTAAATACTTTATAATTTTAAATATTAAGTGCTCACAAAAATTTAATGGTTGAAAATAGCATTGAGTGCATAAAAGTGCATAAATGTATTCATATGCTTAAAAATATATATTTATTTGTGAGCTTGTAACCTATACTTTTCCTAAATTACCATGTGAATTTCCACCTCAATACTAAATAGGAGTTTTTAAGAGTGCTATGTGCATGCAAAGTTGGTAAATTGTCTTGCAATTTTAATTGGGAAAAAAGGGTTATAGCTAGTCCATTCTTACCCAATAGACTGCATGATGCATTTTTCACTTCTTTGAACTACTTGACGAGTAATTCAAAAGAACTTGAGGAGGCATTGTAGGACTTTGTTAATGTGGTGTTTGATTGGTTTCATGTAAGTTTTCAATGCTTATTGGTTTTTTAGTTTCATAATTTTTTTAAATTATAAAAATAAATAAAAAACAAATTTCGCCTTATTTCATCCTATGTCAACCTAGTTGTAACACCCTCCTCTACCACACTTACCCAATTTCATCGGTCCACCAGGGTAAATATGCAATGAAGAGTTACTATGATATGGCTCGACCTCATAAGTACAATTAAGGAAGTGGAATCGACAAACCAAAACTTTATTGACCTTCCTCGATAGCTACGAGACCCCCAAGAGATAAAACACCTCGCAAGGTGCCAAAACCCTGAGGTAACTTTCTTTTTTTAGTGATCTAGACTCCCAACCACAGGCATAACACTACTTAAATTTGATTGTAGGCCTCTAGTCACATGTATAAGCCTGCAAGGTAGCAATTGTAGCCCCATTTTCCAAGCTATGTTCCTATGACCGGGGAATCTGAGCCACCTTTTCAAGGCTAATCTCCACACCACTACCCAGAACTTTATGAGACTTTCCAGAACATTAAATGACACAAAGACAAAGCCTCTAACACAAAATTTTGATCAAGGACTTGGCTTAACCAAGCCTAACCATGATAGACATTTCATTAAACACATTGAGAATATGTAATCTACAAGTCGTTAATGCACATTTAAACATAGGGGTATGATACTTATCTTAGAATCATCACGAAGTTCTAATTCCCTCTCATAATCACTGAAATAACATTTATTAATTCATGCATTCAACCACCAATCATTTACCAATCAAAGTATGATAAGAGCCATAACTAGAATGTCATAAAACCATGTTTATAACTAGCATATAACAAGAATAATAACAATGATATAATAGTCATTGAATCCACATAATAACAAGTATAATTACTCATGAAATACAAGAGGAAAAGAGCTCTTATTAACCTATGTAAAAGTTAACCAAGTCAGGGACTTCGACGTACCACCCAACCATAGATTGGGTTGAACCAAATCTTTCTTTCAGTCAATCACCTTTGTGTCATATTCCAAGCATGAATGTGGGATTCACAACAAAAAAAACTAGGTTTCCTAAAGTTTTATGGCATATCTCTCCATTATTGGTTAATGGATTTCTAGGCCTGAAGCAAGCACCTACACAACCAGGCTTTACTACAATCCTACCATTACCAGTTACAGGATTCCTAGTCCAAACAAAGAAGCATACACTACCATTATTTACTACAATCCTACCAAAACTGGTCAAGGGATCACTAGGCCCTAAACAAGCATATATGCCTGCAAATTTCTTCACCAATGCCTTGAAGAGTTTACATGTCTCCACCCTTAGGCTTTATCGTGTATCCTTGCATTACTGGTCAAGGGATTTCTAGGCCCTTGGGAATTTTCCTAAGACCTCCTCACCCAGTTCCAAAACCATCTGACAATCCAAGCTTAACCAAAGAGAGAACCACATCACACCATGGCTATCTAAAAATGGCAAGGCAAAGATGAAACTGCTCTCACACGTAGAAAAGTCCATGTCAATGACAATAAGAGAACCAAATACACATATGCATGTACCATGCATTCCAAAACTATCAAGGAAATCATACGTGCAACTCAATACCTTAAAGTAATCCTGCTATAGCTGCTTGATCCCGCTTTTCCTTCCTTAATCCTTGCTTTATTTTTCTTTCTTGTCCTTCCTTTTCCTTCCTTTCTCTAATGCTGGAGCACTCCAAGAATGCTCCAAGTGTGCAAGAGTATGAAAGAGATAATAGAGAGAGAACTCCAACCTACAACTGACAAAAGGTTAACTAACAAAAGATGTGAACCTATCTTGATAAGCCTTTTTATCATTGAGGCCTCTATTTTCTTCATTTTCCTTTATTTATCCTTCAATTCTCCTCTCATATGCAACCTTTGACCTTTGACCTTCCTTTTCTCCTATTTTCCTTTATTTTCATAAATACAATGTCAATTAATGTCCCTTTGTCTTTCCAAAGATTTTACCAATGCCTTTTCCAATTTCTTTAGCCATAATAAACCGAAATGAACAATCATTTGGATGTTTTCCCCAACATTCAGCTTGGAATACGTGTCCCATGACCTTGGTATTATTTTTCCATTATTAACTTTATCGCATGAAATTTTAACCTGGGGTTGTTACACTAGTTAACCTAGTAAACTTAGGTCAACTTAATAAATGTTACATATTCATAAACCTAATACATAAACCTTAGGAAACCTAGTAAACTATGGTCAACCTAGTAAACCTATTAAACCTAGTAATGTGATATGTTCATCAACTTGATATATCAATCTTAGTCACCCATAAACATCATGGTAAATCATGGTCACATATGGTAAACCATATTAACCATTACCAAACCATGTTCAATCATAGATAACCATGTCAATCTTAGTCAAACAGAATTAATCAAAGGACCATGTTAACAATTAGTGAACATGTTTTGACTAATTTTATCATCATGATCATGGTTGGTAATCTTGATCGTGTTGACCATGACTAATCATAATCAACCATGTTAACCATATACACCATTATTAAACATAGTTTGACCATGATGATTGTTGTACCTTGGGAGACAATCTCTAGCTGAAAGGAGATCAGTGCCCAAGACATTTATTCATAATTGTAAAAGAATTAATTAACTATCCCATCATTTCATAAAACCCTAGAAATTTAATTAAAAACCTTTAACTTTCCATATGTGAACAACGTTTCCAAAGTGGCCTTTAATGTTGGATACAAATGAAGAAACAACAGAAAGAGGTGATGGTGGAACATTTTAGATAATAGTATGCCTTGCACATAATATTTTATCTTCAACTTTAGAAGAGATATGAATAATGTGTAATGAAATTCAGAAAATAGGAGCACATATTTAAGGGTTTTTAACTTTAATTTATAGAAACTCAAACTCACGACACTGTAAAATCAAAGCCAATCTGCTTCATTACTCTTTTCTAAGAGGAATAATAAACACAAGATGAAACATGAAAAACTTATCATATCCAACAAATTTTGGAATCATTGTGAAAACTTTATTCATCAACACATGAAAAGTGAAAGTAAAAATTATATTTTCCTTTGAGGTCCAAAACTTTGGAACCTCGAAAATGACTTAGAAATTCTTTCTTATACAATTTCAAAAGGACAATCTTAAAACTATCACCTTATAAACTACTTTAGGACCAACTGTCCTCTTAATCGAATATTACATTTAGAAAATAAAATCACATTTAAATGAAACATTTGTGCTAAAACATTATAAAACTTTGTCACTAAAAACATCTTTGTGACAAGGTGATTTGCGATTTAGGAATAGAAGAAGGCACTGCTCCTACACTAGGTGCTTGAGGTAATATCCATCCTCTGCACTTTTCCGAGATATCCAATTTTTCATTTTAGCTGTTCATAAACTTGACATGAGTCATTATGAATCCTAAGATTTTGCTCTAAGTTGGCTTTTCAACAAACAATGTTCTAATCATCCAAAGAAGCTAAAAGTCTTTGTGTAAATAATTAACAATAATAGCCCCTTTAAGCATTGTTGTCTTTTCATATGTAGAACCAAATTTTCTTCTGCTTTCTACAAGAAATGTCTCATAATTCTCCCAAGGTAGTAAGATTCCTTTTTGATCCCAGCATGATGGTAAACATGCCCTAGTTCTTTTATCAAAAGCAACATTAAACTTCATTATGGACTCCTTTACTTCTTTGAGTTTCTTTTAAACCATTTTTTTGTTAAGAAATTTATCCAAGAACACAAATTAATTATGGAGAATTACTGAGAGGAACAAATATAAAAAATAACCAACAATAACCATAAACACATGAACACACATGTTTATCTAGGAAAACCCCAAATTTGGGGAAAAAATGATCATAATGAAATTTCATTATCCTTGGCCAAAAACCTGGCCAATCCGGCCAAGTGAGCCTTCACCACTCACCTCCAGGCCTTTTCATTACAATGAAGTCCTTCCAGCCTTTTATAGGCTCCATTACATATAATACCACGAGTAGAATACCATGGGTGCACAATACCATGTGTCCCAAAACCATCACTGTTTAACTTGGTCAAATTTTGACTCTATCTTGAGTCAAGTTTACCTAACAATTCCCCCCTTAAACTTGACTTGGGGTTCCTTGACTAACTCCAACCAAACCTGCTAAGTGAGACAATCCTGCTCACTCTACCTCTTACCCCGCTCAGATTTTTTACCCGGGGTATTGTTAACCCAACATCCCTCTTATCACCTAGGTCTAACCCAAACTTTACCGATGATCACCGAGGGGTAGACATGCCTTACTAGGTCTTACAGTAGTATGCCTACTTACATGCAATAATTTTGACTTCATTAATTTTTTATTTATTTTTGGTTTATTGGTGTTGTGATTTTAATCCATCCTCTCTCAACAGGGGATGGGTTCGATTCCTGATCCCATCAGATCTTCTCATCCCATGAGTCCCACGCACGATAACCAAGTTTCTTTGCGTGCTTCCTTGACTTTGTTGTCGATGCTTCTCATCCTTCAACCTCTTCATGTGGAATAAATCCAAGAGATGATACATATATGATTAAGCAATTAGGCATGCAGAAATCCAATTGATCAGATCTGAAGCCCGATGGCCCGTCTCAATCCTTCAATGCAGACCCTGACCACATCATTGATCCATATTCATACCACATCTAAATTCAATTATCTTTTTAACCATTTTCAACGGTGATCTCACGAGCAATAACAACAAACTTTTTCGCTGATCCTTTTATCCATTGGGCTAAAATAAATACTTCACTGAAGGCGTACATTCGAAGCCAAAAATCTCAAACATGGCTCCGATACCAATTGTTAAGAAATTTATCCAAGAACACAAATTAATTATGGAGAATTACTGAGAGGAACAAATATAAAAAATAACCAGCAATAACCATAAACACATGAACACACATGTTTATCTAGGAAAACCCCAAATCTAGGGAAAAACCGATCATAATGAAATTTCATTATCCTTGGCCAAAACCCTGGCCAATCCGGCCAAGTGAGCCTTCACCGCTCACCTCCAGGCCTTTTCATTGCAATGAAGTCCTTCCAGCCTTTTATAGGCTCCATTACATATAATACCATGGGTAGAATACCATGGGTGCACAATACCATGTGTCCCAAAACTATCACTGTTTAACTTGGTCAACTTTTGACTCTATCCTGAGTCAAGTTTACCTAACATTTTCTACATAAATTCTTGATGAAATCACTGAAAAAGTAAAGGTTCCTGAAAATAATAATAATCAACAACCACAACAACAACAACCATCACAACTACAACAGGCACCCCAAACACCTGAAAG
>APFE031639556.1:18404-78659 GCA_000404065.3 Pinus taeda | reverse complement strand
CCCTGGCGGGGGGTTTTGGGGGCAGTGCCCCCGAAGCTAAAAACAGCTATAAAATTGCCTTGTAAAAGTATAGTAATTTCTAGTCAATCTGGGTCGTTCATTAGGTGGATGATCTGACGGTAGAATTTATGTTTAGTTTAGGGTTTTTTGCCCTAGAAGGCAACCCCCTCTCCTTGTATGAGGGCATTGTATTTGAGGCTGTGAGATAGATGTGTATTCTGTGTGAGTGAGAAAAAACCCCAAATCTAGGAAAAAACCCCAACCTAATAAGATATCATTAGCATTGGCCAAAACCCTGGCCAATCCAACCAAGTGAGCCTTCGCCGCTCACCTCCAGGTCTTGCATTACAATGAAGTCCTTTCAGCCTTTTATAGGCTCCATTACATATAATACCACGGGTACAATACCATGGGTGCACAATACCATGTGTCCCAAAACCATCAGTATTTAACTTGGTCAACTTTTGACTCTATCCTGAGTCAAGTTTACCTAACATTTTCTATATAAATTCTTCATTGTTACTTTATTGATTTCCATTACATGCTCAGTCCTATATTCAATTCTAGTGTCTTTTAACTCCTGTGCAAACATATAATTCAAAAAATCAATCATCTTCTTAGCAAATTGAGCTCTTTGTTGTAATTTATATTTAGGAGCCATGATTATACCCTCTAGATCCCTAACAATAATATTTTCTTCTTCAACAATAAGAAATAATCCCCAAATATTTTTTATTGTACTTATAATATCATTCCACAAGATTTCCCTTTCCTAAATGAGGGACATGTTCCATTTTACCTTTTCTTTTAGCTCTTTGATTTCTTGGTAGGAAAGTTAGTAGTCATTTCTGTATTTCTTAGTAGTCTCTTTTGCCATGAATAATTCATGTTCAATGGCTTTGATTACCTTAATTGCATTGTCAAAATCATTTTGATTCTTCTTCATTTCGTTTTCAACAATTTTCAACGCATTCATGACCTGAGTTAATTTTGCAGCTGGGTCTTCGGAATCTGCTTGCACCAGAATTTTACAAACATGTGAGTCAATTTTTTGATGCAAGGTAGCATTCACTTCTTTTAACTTAGCCACTTCTTCGTGCCTCTATAATAATTCATTAGTAAACACTTCATTCTCTTTTTAAACCCCTGCTACCTTTGTAGCCATTGGATGTTCTACCTAAGGTAATTTCAATTTCTTCTTGAGAATCTATATCTTTGCCTCCTTGCCCTACAACAATTTTTGAACTACACTCGTATATTTAGGTTGCCTCCAATTTTAAAAACCAACCTTTTCAACTCTTCATTTTGAGTTTTCAATGCCCTTGAATTTTCCTTTTCCAATTTCAGCTGACTAATAACCTTCTCCAACATGTCTTCTACTTTGGTGGTAGCTAAAAAGGTTTTACTCAAATAATTATAAATTAATTCTCCAGTCTACATGTGGAGATTAATTTTATCAGTTAAAGGGATATTCTTGCATCTACTGTTAAATTAACATTTTTGAAACTTGATGAAGAGGAAATAGACAATGCAGAAGGATGAGAAAAGGAAATCTTGAGTTGAATCTTTTTTAGATCCATGGCAAATAACAACCTTGTTTGATAATTTGAAGATGATTGAGCCTCCAACTAGGTTTCCATGTTTTCTCTGATCTTCTTGCTTCTATCCTCAATTTGAGAAAACATTTGTTTAATCATTGGGATAGATATCTAAATATATTAATCTAGATTGGGAGAGGATGGTGTGCAAACTGTATCACCCAACTATAATTGAAAACCAAAAATTAATGATGTACTACCTTCATTAGATAATTTTGATCTTTTAGCTGCTCCATCTGTATCTTCATCCAAATCAATAATATCTTCTCTACCTCTCTTCAAATTATTTTCATTTTTCATAGGATTGTCAACCACTAATACTGTTGTTGAAATAGATTGACCTCCATTAGCCATCTTCTCAATCTTTGGTCGAGCTTCATGTAAGAAAGGGGCACAACCATTCTCCATTATTCCGTTAAAAATCACATGAAAATGATCATACGCCCATTTTTCTCCCAATAATAAATCCATCCCTTCTAGAAGTTTTTGGACTTATCATGTTGCTTGTCTAGTATTTACAATGAAAGGTCCCACAGTTCTTGGCAATCTAGACAGATGCCCTTATTTGGATGGAATAAAATGGACTTGGTCCACATTTAAACTTTGTCTTATCAATTCCAAAGCAAACAAAATCATGGGAACAAAATTTAGAAAATCTATAAGGTTCAATATTATCTGCATACAAACTAATCTCAGAATGATCTTCAAAATATTACTAGTCTCCTACTCTGATATCATTTGCTCAACTAAAGAAAATGTTGAGCTTTTGGCAAAATAGTAGGTGCAGGTGAACTATTAATAATTGAATATGCCATTGAAAGAAATAAGGCAACAAAATCCATCAAGCCTTACTTCTTTGGATTACTCCTCACTATATCAATCCAAAAAACAACAAGCTACTTATTCTTATTGATATCCATGATGATTAACCCCAAATGCATGAACTTTTCAAAATGAGAGTATAAGAAAATATATATGATTAAATAAGGGAATCTAAAACAACGAGTGAGTGAAATTTTCATGAACTAAGAATTGACTACCCCTTCCCAAAAATTTGGTATATCTAAAACAACTTTAAGCTTCATCATCAGACTAAAAATACCAAGATTAACTTTATCAATGACAAGAGCATCATCTCTTCCGAAGATCTTTGTTAAAATTTGGAGAATAGTTGTGACATCATCAACAAAAGTATCTAATGGAAACTGATTTAACTCCAAATACAATTGTTTCCCACTTGGCATCAGATAGAAGAAATTTGGGCATACTCTTGACCTAACAAATTTCCAAAATAAACTAACAGAGTTTCTTCAGAAAACGAGGTATATGTACTAGCAGAGGGAAAACACAATGCCCGCTGAATTAAAAGGGAGGACACAATGAAAATATTTTTTCCTGACTTATCCATTACAAAACACTTATGTAGATACATAGCCGATACTAACCAATGGATAAATTTTGGGAAGAGGTGAGTTTCAGAGATGAAAGCCGAAAGGACTCCGAACCTGACTGCAACAACATAAAATGGGGCATCGGCTTGATTTATAAGGATAGACTGATATGTTTCTAACTGATTTAAATTGCACACAGTATCAAAAATTTCTCTTTCAATGTCCATGAGTGGAATGTGATAGGATGACCCCACTAAGGTACCTTTCTTTGAGATTTTTGAATAATTGAAATAATGTGTGACTGTTTAAATACCTGGCAATGAAAGATAGTGTTGACTGGGAGGCTTTTTGGAGAATTCGAAGGCTAGGACAACAAGGGAAAGTAGCAAAAGTATAGAGAAATGAGTGAAAATGGATCTTTATAGGTTAAATAGAAGAGTGGGAGGAGAAAACAAGAATTCAATGCTTCTGTAGAGAATTAAATTTTCTTGTAGAGTGGAGTCGATGATGAAATAACATGTAGGTATGACAAGTGGAGGAGAGAAAAGGTTATGTGGTGGAATGAGTCGTGGGGGCAACCTCGCTTATAGACAACACTGCAGGGCAGTCACCAGTACGCAGCATCTTTGGAGGAGTGCCTCTGCAATCAATTTGATTTATAGATCTGAGGTCAACAGGTTCTTTGAAAAATCTTTGCGGAGGCACACCACCTGCTAACACTCATGCATTTTGTGCTGTTGGGTTTGCTCCATTGTGTGGGCCCCGTCATTTTATCTCCACTCCAGCACATGCTTGAGTTTTAACCCTTTGGCCCCTAAAGTTGGGACCCATTTCCAGACCTCAAAACTACACTAATTTTGATTAGTGCATTCATAAATAACCCCAAGCGCTTTCAACGATTATTATTATATATAGTTATAAAATATTTGATTTCTTCATTTTTACAAAATATGTTCAAATTTAAAAATAATTATAGCAATGACCATGGTTGGTCATCCTGAGCATTTTGACCATGCCTTACCATAATCAACCAAGGGACAATCATAGTTGACTTAGTTGAACATGGTTAACCATGGTTAATATTGGTTTTCTTTATCTCATTGTGACATTTTTTTTGCAATTGCAATGACATTTGATGTTCATCACATTTTGACATCATTTGTTTTTCATCAAATTGCAACATCTTTTTTTGTTCATCACATTATGGTGTCATCTACTATTCGCCATATTGAGACAATTTATTGTTTGTTGTCATTTGTTGTTCGTCACATTGCAACATTGTTTTTTATTTGTCATTTATAACATATGGTTGACCATGTCCATTATGGTTGATTATAGTTGAGTTGGTTTGACCATGATTGAATATGGTTGCACTATTGAAAAATATATAGAAATTATATTAAAAATTAAATATTGAAAAAACGTAAATATTATATAATATTTATTAACTATAATGACTATAATAATGTTTATGCCCATATTATTTATGGTTGACCAAATCAATCATAGTTCATATTTGTTAATGTATAGATTAGTATATTAATAAATTAGTTAATATTTTAAGTCATAGTCTAACTGTTGACACCTAATCTTTGGGATTAGGAAAAATCCATGTAAATATTGTAAATAGTAAAAAAATGAAATTAAAACATGAAGAGACATTTTGAGGTGAATCCCAATAGTTTACCTCTCCTTGTATATATCCATGTTTTCTCTTAATTCGAAAACACAATTCATTCATGGAGTTACTCTCTTCGCCTGACATGGTATCAAAACACAGGGCCCAAATTAACTTTTTTGTGTTGTAACTCCTCTCTTCCTTTCTAGAAATATTTCAATTTTTTTTTGGAAGAAGATGCATGGTTTCAAATGTGCAAACAAAATTCTTCATAAACAATATCCATAGTTGCAAAAAAAAATTATAAACCCTACTTTAAAACAACACTAAAAAAAAAGTCACAGTTTCAAATGTGCAAACAAAATTATTCATAAACGATATCCATAGTTGCAAAAAAAAAATTACAAATCCTACTTTAAAACAAGGCTCGAAAATGAGGCATGGTTTCAAACATACAAACAAAATTATCCATAGATGATATCGATAGTTGTAGAAAAAAATTATAAACAACACGTTAAAACAAGGATGGTGTAGACAAATTTATCCATAAACCCTATTCAAATGTTCAAACAAAATTATCCATAAATGATATCCATAGTTACAGAATTCGAATTGACATAAATGGCCTCCTTACCTCTAGCGTGATTTGAAGTAGAGTTATGAAGTGATAGTGCATTGAGCGTGGATCGAACACACGGCCTTCCGACATAAAATTTGTCTTTGATTCCTTTCCATGTCCTCTTCTACTCTCCAAATTATTTCTTCGAATTAAAGAATTTAACTTTCAAGAGAAACAAGAAACTACACTTATGTGGATTAGAAGTTTGTTTTTGCATATAAGAAATTGTGATGGTGCAGTCGCTATGTTTGAAGGTGGTGAATTTGTTTTATGTGTATGTTGCTATGCATTCATTGGAACTTGCATTATATCCACATTATTTCAAGCTTTGAACATTTTGAATTGTGCATAGTATTGTGCATTGGATTGTTGCGTTGGTACGTTGGTTAAATGGTGTGTTTGAACTATTATGGGTGTGTGTGCATTTGCATTTGAACTGTGCATACACTTGATTGGTATGTTAAAATTGAGTTATGTATTCCTCTAATTTGAAAATAATATATATTGCAGGCTGATATATTATGGAAATTGAATTCTTTGAATGACCGTGTATCATATGATGTGTGTTGAAGTTTTTTAAATACTTTTAGTGTGTGCATATGATAACCTTTAAAAGGCCATTTTATAGATGCATTGAGTTTTAAAAGGGGCAGTATGGTCATATTATAAGTTGTGGCATATTTAATGGTTCATGAGTGAAGTTATATAATAAGTTACATAATATTATAATGCTTTGTGTCCCATTTTTTAAGACCATAAAGTGTGAATGGAGTATATATCACATATCATATATGATGTGAGAAATGATATATTATATGGTGTGGTGGTATATTATGTGAGTAGTGATATATTATATGGTGGTGTGACTATTCATATACATAGTAAAGAGTGAAGTTCTTTTTCGAAAGAAAAGAGTTTTTGATAATGCATTCACTCATCTCCATAATGGGAGTAGTTCTCATTGGAAAAGAGAACTACCATGAGTGGTCCAGAAAGATAAAACACATCCTCATTTTCAATGAACTTTGGAAAGGATTTTGTGAAGGAGAAGGAGACAATGCAACTCAAAAGCCCACTTCGGATAAGGATCTTACCATTTGGTAAAACAAGAATAGCAAGGCATGTGCCTCGATTTTAGCGTTAGTAAATGAAGAGGCGAGTCGTCATATTTCACCATTTTCAAACACTTTTGAAGCATTAAATAAGTTGAAAGAATTATATGACTCACACTCTAAGCTAAAGGTGGTTCAATTGATGATCAAACTGTTTAATTTAGAATTGAAGGATGATGATCCCCTTTCCTTAACCTCTAAAATAATATCCATTATGCATGGCATAAATTCCATTGGTGTTTAAATAGATGTTCCTCTCACTTATTTTTTCAAGGCATTGCATCCCACGTATTCCCATTATCTTGAGTCATTACAAGAAAGTGGAAAACTTTTAGAGAATTCTTTTGATTCTCTTGTTGACAAGTTTGCTGAAAGAGAGAAATATTTTGGGAAGAAAAAGGCAGCTGCTCAGTCTCCTTGATAATTTTTATGCCTTGCAAAAAAAAGAGAATAATCAGCGATAGGATTCTTCTAGAGGGAAAGGTGGCTAAAGAGGACGAGGAAGGAAGAGTTTTAGAGGCGGGGGCATAGAAATTTCCGAGGAGAAAGTTTTGATCTTCATTGCATACGGTGTAACAAAAATGGTCATGATGCTTACACATGTAAGCTCTCGTGGGATAGGATTGGACAGGAAAGGGATGAAGAGAAAGGAAAATCATCAAATAAAGGGAAAGTTAAAGCACCCAACTCTGCTCATTATGTTGTAGCACATTGCAACATTGGAATAATTGAAGACCTATGATTCACGAAAATATACTTGGTTTCTTGAATGAAGAGAAACTTGCCACATGAATTTTAGAAGATATTTCTTTGAATAATTCACTGACAATGTTGATGGAGCAGTCTACTTTGCAGATAATTCAAAACTCAAGCCATCAGGGCTTGACACCATCAAGCTCAAACTTCCTAGTCTTCCATACTTTCTTCTACATGATATACTCTACCTACAAGATTTTTAGGAGAAACTTGTTGTCTTTGGTCCACATCTGCCAGCATAGACACTCCATTCATATATTTGATGGCAAGGTTGAGGTCAAAAAAACATCATACCACTCAATTGTCGTGACTAGAATAGAAGAAAAGGGACTTTTGAAGCTGCAAGTAACCTCTGCTTGTGCACAAAACTTTTCGTACAGTTCTCAATATAATGAAGGTACAGTTCCATCAAGTCTTTTATGGCATGCTATATTTGAACATTTGAACTATGAAAACCTTCATTTATGGAAGAAAAACACTGTTACTGGTTTTCCTACAATTCCTAGTAAACTTAAGTAATGTAATTCTTTTGTCTTAGGAAAGCTCAACAAAAAATCATTTCATGGTTCTCATTCTAGAGCACATAGAAAGCATGAACTCATTCATTCTTATTTGTGTGGCCCAATGCTTGTTTCTTCTGCAAATGGTAATAAATACATCATGACATTTATTGATGAATACACCAGAATGTACTAGGTTTACTTATTGAAGAACAAATCTGAAGCTTTTGAAACATTCAATAACTTTCATGCATGGATTGAAAATGGTGCACAATCTCATATTGGATCTATTCATATTGATAATGGAAAAAAATATACTTCAAATGAATTTGAAAACTATCTTCACTAGAATGGGATCAAACATCAAACAATCGTGCCTTATAATGTAGTAGCTGAAAGAATGAACATGACAATCTTAAATATGGTATGTTCAATGATGTTTTCCAAGAATGTTAAGTTGATTTTTTGGGTTGATACAATTTTATATGTTGTGTATATAAAGAATAGGTGTCCATCCCAAGCTATAAAAAAAAATAATGCCTATGAAATTTGGCATGATCACATTCCTCAGAGTGAGGCATTTCAGGGTTTTTGGTTCCACCTATTATGCCTCGATACATAAGGAACAAAGAAACAAACTTAGTGCAAGGAGTCACAAATGTATCTTATTAGGGTACTTAGATACCTCCAAAGCATACTGTGTTTATGATGAAGTTAATAAGAAGTTTCTAATATCTAAAGATGTGATATTTCTTGAATCTTCCAAGACTGATAATGTTGTTGAGTTGCAACTTGACCGCTTGGATATATTCGGGCATGAAAAGTATTTTCAAGAGTTCAATAATGAGATTCCACATCTTAAAGGGGGATCCCTATATTGGATCAATTTGTGGAATATCTGTTTAAAACACTCTCTCCCCCTCATGAAGCTTCAACCGTGACTAGTCAAGATGGCACTTAGTGATGTGATTGAGAGAATTGGGAGGCTAAACCTTGATTCATCCCCATCTTAGTCAACTGAGCATCCTAGACCATCTCAAAAAGATCCTCCAAAATGGATCACAAAGACACTTGAAAGTGTTTGTCTTGATGAGGTTGGAAAGATAGGAACAAAAGGCTTTGTTAGAAATAATGGAGGTGATGTAGACAATTTTGATTCACCTATTGATATGGATGTTTCAGATGATTTTGAACTAAATTTGTCTACATATTTTGAACCAACTTCTTTCAAAGAAGTTACTTCTCATGATGAATGGAAAGAAGCGATGCAGAAAAAATATGATTCTTTGATAAATAATGGAACCTCGAAGCTGGTTGATCCTCCATTGGGAAACAAACCAATTGGATGCAAGTGGGTCTTCAAGAACAAGTAGAAAATAGATGACTCACTTGAAAAGCATAAATCTAGGCTAGTGGAAAAAGGTTTTGCACAAAAGGAAGGGGTCGATTATGAGGATACATTTTTCCGCACACCAAAATGGGCTACCATCCAGACTCTCTTTGCCTTGGTAGCTCAAAACAATTGGAAGGTCCATCAAATGGATGTAAAAACTACTTTCTTGAATGGATATCTAAAAGAAAATGTTTTTATGTCCCAACGAGAAGGATTTTGTAGAAGTTTGGTGATATAATTGCAACTACTCAAGAAATTTAATCTAAATCAAGAGACACAATTCTTCTCTACTGCTACATGGAAATTAATTAACAGTTTAGAACAACATTCACAAATATGCATCAATCACACATAAGTACATGAATTTATCTAGGGGAAACCAACTAGTAAAAATTCCTGAAGCTTGCTTACATTAATTAGATAATAAAGAATGTATTAAATTTTCTTGCTTACTCTAAGCAAAACCTGCAAGTGAATAACATTTCTCTCTACTCAGTGAGAAGATCTGACCCAGAATTAGTCAATTTCTACCTCTGCTTAGGCCCTAGTTTCCTTTTGAAAATCCTAAGAAAGTAGGCCCTTATTTTTATAATTTTTCCTCCAATTTATTGCACAATTCCCAAGGTTGATCCTCTAACTTCATGCAACACCTGTGCACTCAAGACTAGTCTACAACTGATGTTACCGATGGGTCCCATCAATAGCTATATTTTGAAGATCATTATACCATCCTCCAGCCTTAAAACTATCCTTCTCTCACATTAATTCACATTTTGTGTTATATTATGCTTAGTAAGAGGAGTAAAAGGTGTTTTACATAGTATGTGGCCCAATGTGGCTTAATTGTAGCAAAAAGAAGCATGTTTTAGGCTATTACTATGCAGGGCCTTGATGTAGACAACTAGGGGAGAATCTAGTGGGGTTCGTCCACCTCCTTAACTCCCTAACTTGGCTTGGGATCACAGTATCCTCTCTCACCAGTTCGAATTCATTGGCATCTGAGTGAATCCTAATCCAAGTGGAGCTCAAGAGGGACAAGATCCACCATTTTAGATATCAACGAGGGAATCACTCCTACTTTCAAGGGAGTTTTTATCAACTGCCCTTTTGTATAAATAAACAAGAAGAATAGCTCATTGAGATTCAAAGTTTTTGTTCAGCTAGGTGTAGCTATTGAGCTTGAAGCTTGAAATTTTTACTTTGAACTTTTATGTGATGTATGCGACCTACACCTTTTGATAATGAGAAGTTGGATTTTAAGTTGCATCTGAGTTAGTTTTAGAGGGTTGAGACCCTTGGTTTTGGGCCTGACCCGGAGGCTTTGGTACCTCTTTTTGTACTTATGTTTCTTCTTGATTGCAAGTAGTTCATAGTTTCTTTCATTTCAATGGAGATTAATCTATAAAAACATGTGGTTGCAACCTATACATCACCTCTCTTGTGGGATAATGAGTGGAATGACCCACAACCGTAGTCCAAAAATGTTTTGTTTATGATTTCTTGGAAATAGATTAGTGTTAGTTTCCCTATTTTACATTTTCTTTATGTATCTTAGAAGCCATTTTAGTGATTAGAACAATGTTATGACATAAAATAGATGCTATTTAAATTCAACTCATCTCTTCCATTATAGGTTACCTCATTTTGTTAATGATATATGGATGTATGAATGTGATTGATTGCAAGGTTGTGTTGATGTGGAGGGAAGGTCACCTTTACCACTTTTGCCTTGAGCTCCTTCATCTCCTCTTTCCACCTTTAAATTATGTCCCAAAACTCTGTTGCCTAGTATACTGTGAGCACTCATCCTAGTGCAAGACAGACCTCTGAGAGGTACTGATCTTGGCTAGGGGCTTAACCCAACCTCACTTGATTTTCTTCGACCTCCATCCACCGATCCATACCATCAAGAGATCATTTTCACCCTCAAAAGCCACTCGGAATCCCTCATGTAGCATTACAGGTCTTCTTGTAGCAATATAGGACCTCCTTTAGCATCCACCTATAGAAAGCCTGTAGCATCGCTTTCTATCATTAGTTTTGGTGCTCCCTGCAAATTTATCTCAGTCAAGATGAATAATGACCCCCAGTTGTGATTTGATGATCGGGGGAATCTCCTAGGCCACTCCAACTATTCCTTTTCTTCACTGCAAAACATAGTAGAATTAGTCATTTTATCACAAGTATGATGCAAGTAGGCTATTGGGTTTCAAGCAAGTGTGAGCTAGATAGAGGATACATGAAATTATGATTGGTAATTTGATGAATTATGCAAGATAAAATGTCTTCCTTTTTGCAAGTATACTTGGTAGTTTGATGGATTTTTCAAGATAAAATAAATTTCTTTCTACAAATAAATTAGCCCTTGTCTTTTCATGAATTGATTACTTAAGCATATACAAGTTGAGTAAATGGAATTTCCACTTTCATAGATATATGTAGTTTTTAATTGTACCTTCATTAGCAAGCTTTCATTTTAATTCAGTAGGAGGAATGGTCTTTGAGCACTTTTGATCTAATATCATAACTGAGGGCGACATGAGTGGAATCTAATTTGATGTGCATATAGCATTGTTACTTCTAAGTTTGTACAAACCCCGATTCAATAATTTGAGTTAAGGATCTCATGGGAGTTGCAACATTCTTGGTGCAATACCAGGGATCACCACTTTTTGGCATCATTTCCGGGGAGGTGTCTAAGTAGATGTTGTTTCTGCTTAAGCATTGTTTTTTGTTTTGCATGCAGTTTTTGAAAAAGTGAAAAAAATAAAAAATATATATATTTCTTTCATGCCTCATAGGAGTTGGGATAATCAAGGAAAATTCTTACCAAAAAACCCCACACCCTCAAATAGTTAACCTTCACTCTTCTTCGGTGACTGTGAGCTTCCCTCTCTGACTGCAGGGGACTTATAAGACCCTCTAGGTGAGAAACATGAAATGTTTTAAGAACCTATTTGGGGATGAAGTAGAACCTACTTCACCTACCCAAAATATGACTGAAAATAGGGAAAATGAGGGTTTCCCTATCAAAAAAACAAATGGAGAGGCTAGAATGAAGAACATAATCCCTACTGCCCATCCACACTTCCATGGCTTAACCTCTGAGGATCCTAACACCTTCATGTTTGATTTATTTCTGTTTTTAGAACCTATGACTATGCCTTTGATGAGCATAAGCTGAAGTTATTCCCCTCTACCCTTAAAGATGAATCCTTGCGCTAGTTTATAGGGTTGCCTAGGGGTAGAATCACTACCTGAGCCCAAATGCAATAAGAATTCAATAACAAGTACAGGGACTATTGTAGGTCCAATGAAACCAGGGAAGAAATATTCAGGATGACTCTTGGACCTGATGAATCCCTAGAAGACTATGAGGAGAGATTTCAACTCAATTTTAGGAGGGCCAACTGTACCCTTCATCCTGAGTCACTCAAGCTAGTTCCTTTCCGAGGGATCAAGGAGGATATGACGGAAACCCTGAACATGCTGTCCAAAGGAGATATCTATCAGTTATCCTACGATGACATCAAAATTTTGTTTAAGAATCACTCTAGGGTTGCAAGGAAGAATGGTAGGCCTAGTCAAGGTTTTTTCATTTCCTCTCCCTCCACAACATCCATCAATAATGAGATAGGGAACATGTTGGAGGATTTCCAGAGTGAAATGATGCATATCTTTGCATTTCAAATGGATACCACTCAAATCAAAAGAAATTAGGAGGAAGCAGAAAGGGAACTAGCCATTTTCTACCCTAGATGCACCAGAAAACATCCTAGGAATGAATGCCCATTGAATGTCATAGAAGTATGCCTAGTCTGTGAAGAAAATCATGCAACAGAAAAATTCCCTTCTTTGCCAGGACTAAATGTTGTATATACAGGGGCAGAATGTGAGTTAGAGAAACTTTATTTCATCAATCAACGAAGGCCTCAAGGACCTCGACCATATCAACAAGGCATGCAAGGTGCACACTACTCTTATTATAATTCCAATCAGAAAACACCTTTTCAACCTTGGTACTCTTCCACTCATCCATCCTGGTCCACACCTCCTTCTTTTCCTTGTGCTCCTCCATATCCTCTTCAACCTGTCAACCATCCTTTTTAGCCATATCCACCCCAATCTTCTCAATGGGGCAACCCATCACAAGGGTGGAGGCCTCAAGTCAGCCAACCACCTTCTTTAATGCCTCCACCCAAGCCTCAACCACAACCCAGTCATCCCAATCCACCTATGCAACCTCAAATTCATGCTCAACTCAATTTGAACCTGAACAACAAGCAAGGACAACAGGTCTAGAGTGGAGAGACATCCTATCCTACTTATGTTGTGGAAATACAAGAGATTAACCTTCGGTCTAGGAGAGAGCTTCTAGATAACCACCCACCTTCTCCACCTTAAGATCTTGAAGAAGAGAAGGAAGAGAGTGTTACTCAAGTCAATCCACCTCCTTTTCCTGAGAGGTTGATCCACCCTAGCCACCACAACCGAGAATAGGTTGAACTTTTGGGAGAATTGAATAATTTGTGTGTTAAGATACCCCATTATCTACACCATTAAATATTTTTCCATATATAATATTCTCATCAAGGAGAAATGTTTCAAAAATCCTGGGAGAATAAAAAGAGATAACCCCACCATAAATGTCGATGGGAAATTATCTGATTTCATGCTTGGGAGGGTGATCTTCCTGAAATATATAGATCCTAGAAGCCCAATAGTATATGTGCACATTGATGGCCTTATAGTCCCTAATATCTTGATTGATCTTGTGGCTACAATCAATGTCATGACTAAGGAAACCTATGCTAAATATAAATCTCCAAGGGGCTTTGAGGAAGACCACCACAGTATTGCATCTTGTAGACAGATCCACAATAGCTCTTGAGGGGTTTTTTGAAGATTTTATGGTCTCCACTAACTCTTGGGATTATTCTACTGATTTCCTGGTTCTCCTGCCCAAAACCAATTTGAATGGCTATCCTCTCATCTTAGGAAGACCATGGTTAGCCATTGCTAATGCTTACATTAGTTCTAGGGATGGGAACATGACCATTAAGAATGGACATATATTATAATTGTTGGTATTGTATCCTCCTGCTTAACCTTCTATAGAGCATGACTTAATCTTGTGGATAGAAGTGGAGGAAGAAGATGAATTGTATCACACCACCCCCCCACTCAATCTACACTCTAGATATTATTAGAGGAGGGGGAAAACCTAATGAAGGTTACCTCATTGACCATGACCATATCCTTGAGAACTAACCTCCCACTTCCATACAAATTTATGAGTTTGATGAAAGAATATGGGATCAATCCTTGGACTTCCATATATCCTATTGAATCAAGTCTAGAACATGTAAAGATTGTATAGTTTGGCCCATCCAGAATCTCAAGTATCAACCCTTCTCTCTCGGCCAAACAAGAAGAACAATTGTGCAATGTGTTGAGGAAACGCATGGATTATTTTCCTTGGGATTATAAGGAAATTAAAGGCGTGCATCCCTTAGTTTGTACTCATCATATTTACATCAAGGAGGGATGCAATCATGTGTGCCAACCCCATATAAGGATGAACCCAGCTCTTAAGGACATTATGAAAGAAGAACTACAAAAACTACTAGATGCAGGGTTCATATACCCCATTTCAGATAGTGAGTGGGTGTCACCTCTTGTTTTAGTTCCTAAGAAGAATGGGAAGTGGAGGATCTGTGTTTATTATCGGGAAGTTAACAAGGTGTTGTGTCACTAAACCACCCCCCCATTATGAATAGATAAGTTAAATTAGCTAATAACGGGGACCCTTTTTAAATTTTTAATTTATAGTCTTTTAGCAATTAAATAATAAAAAAAAATATTCCAAAAAACAAAAAATCTATGTTATCTGAGCTTAAGTCTTAATTCTATTGGAATTGAAATTACTTAAACGAAAAGTTGTAAAGACTATTCGCATATCACATATCACTAATCGCACAATAGATAAAATCACTCTATCAAGGAAAAGTGTGATGCGATTTTCCCAGATTAAATGAATTAACGAAAAGTCTTATATAACTTAAAAAAAGGAAAAATCCCTCTGCGCATACAAATTTCAAAGTTGGTCCCACCAATAAGCCATGTCATCATCGTGTCCCGCTATTGTAGGAGTAAAATCAGGGTTTCGTTTTGTTAAATAATTGTGACATTATGATAAAGCTCTTCTCCAATATCGCAATTTCTTCATCGCATTTTCCCATCACATATGCTTGTCTCACATTGTTTCAATTGCAATAATCATATCACATCGTGAAACTTGAAAGAAGCCTTGCCTTAAGAACCTTTGATGTGATAGAATCTGATATACACCTTTCTGTCATTGTATTTTAATTATTATTTAATATTCAATTGCGTGCCGGCAAAGGTAAATCTCACAATTTGAAAAGTTATGCATGGAAAATAAACTTGCGATGAGAAAAATCTGACGAAGCATTGACCTTTATAAAGATCATGTGAATGCATGTTTCTCATTTATGATTAGCTATAATGGAATTTATGGTTTCTCAAGAAAATAAATGATTTGATCTTTATCATTTAGTGTTTCTAAATTTTTGTTGCATTAACCATCTACTTGATACAACTTGATCATTTTTGTCATAAGTTTTTGAATTATAAGTGTTTGTTCTTCATCGTTTATGCTCTCTCTTCTGGCTAGTCCTAACAAGAAAAACCTCGGTGAAATGTCGAAAGCTCCTAAGAAGAAAAAAAAGCTTGTGGTGCAACCACAGCGGCTCTACCTACTCTAGAAGTGACTGAAATTCCCACTTTTACTCCAATAGAAAATGCACTACAGATTCCCGAAGTTCTTCTTGGGAAGCCATGTACAAAATGTTCAAAGAAGAAAAACCAAAAGTGGTAACAAGGCAAACAATAGTTGATGATTCTAAATCTTATTCTAAAACTACTTAGGTAAATGTTCCCAATTCCCACCTCCATCGAATTGCTGCTCGGCCCAAGATTTTACCCTACACTAATATGGTCAAATGGGTTATCGACAACCTGAGCATCTCAGAAAGGACCTTCGTAACCTCGAAAAGGAAAATAATTGGGTCATTCAGAGGTGAGGACTTGAGAAAGATGTATCATTTTCTAGAGCCGCAAGAGATATATGATAAGAAGTTCCTTCAAAAGTTCGTAGAGGAGAAAAAATTTGAATAAGAGCCAATAAGGCAATGGAGACAAGATCTGAGAAAACACAAGCATGAATACAAGGGTAGTATTCTATAGCTTCCCTTGTTGTTCCTCATTGTCACTCTACTACTATGATGTGTAGACTGTTTAGATATCTCAACACACAAACATTTACAGTTGAATGGGTCCCCCTGATTGATGTTGTTTCAAAATGCCTCTATTATGGATTGGGCCACTATTTTATCAAACAATATAGCTTCCCAAATCCCAACCTATATAAGAAATCACAACATTTCCCCTAGGATTGTGCCCCCTTTCTATATGAGTGCATTCATTATGGATGCATTTTGTTTTACCTATGATTTTCCATCCATGGGATGGAAATTGGCCCTAGAAGACCCTACCTCTATCCACATCTATCATAATATCCTTTGGGAGTGTAATTTCCAACCCCATTTTTACAAAATTTGTCATGGATTGATGTTTCCTTTTATACCAAGATGTATTTGATGAAAGACACACTAAATTATCCAGAGAAGCTAGAGATAATCTTACAACCATAGGTAAATGGTTCATAAAGGAATCATTCACTTATGGTAGTGTTTTTCACAGTCTGGCTAGTCCACACATTCTCTCACTCTGTGTTCCTAACAAGATTTTAGCTTGAGAGGTTTCCTATCAAACTGTGGGAAATGGACTAACTAAATCCCTTAAAGATGTTCGAAATAACACTGAGACGGGGGGTGAATTAGTATTTACAGTTCAATAATTTTTCATTTCCCAATCAGATTTATATATACTACTTCCGTGAAGTGAACTTGCGTGTGCATGCTATTGTGATTAAAGAAACTAGTGTATACCTAGAGAACTTATGATTTAGTCAATTTATCATGTGTTGATCTTTAATTAGTGCATCAGTATCTTATTATACAGTAATTATGTGTAGTAATAACATAATAAACCATTAGGCATAAGCAACACACATGAACACCAAGATTTAAGGTGGAAACCCAATGAGGGAGAAAAACCACCTATTGTTGCCATTGGTGGGCCCCTGTATTGCAATAATAATGCTACAACTCCTAGGGCTCCCTTCTTTACTTTTATCAACCCAGTAGTTTGTAACAAACTTGGAAGCGACGGTGCTATATGCACACGTACTAGCTCTTGCCGCGGTTGTCACTTGATCAGCTGGCACAAGTCCGCTAGGAGCTTAAGCCAACTTCTATGAGCTTTTAGAAGAAGCTTTTAACTATGATGGATGAAAGCTAACTCAAAAGAGGCTAATCTACTTGCAAAAAGAAGCAGAAATCTGAAAGGAAATGCAAACCCTAACAAACCCTAATTTTACTAACTAACCCTACTTATAAAAAACATGCAATAAACTAATGAGAATGGTGGATTAAGTTGAATTAGGAGGCTAAATGAGTCCATATAATTACCCATTTTTGGGGGGCTCATCACCACCCCCTCCTGAAAGTGTTGCTCATCCTCTGAGAAACTAATCTATCTCTTCATATTTGATGGCCCTGGTGGCCTCTTTATCATCCCAAGCTTTTGATGTGGTCTACTCATGTGTGCCATAAAATTCTGCCTTCTTGTCCATGTCCTTCCACTATTCCTCCTACTCTACTTGTTTGAAATCTTGTGCTTTTCTTGGTCTTAAAATACATGGATATTTGCCTTTTTCTCTTTCGTTTTTGTACTTCAGGTGTGCTTAATGCGGCAAGCACAACTGCTGCCTCCCTTGCCAATATCTCAGGTGATTTCTCCTCTTGTTGTTCTCTTTCCTTGCTTCCTGTAGAAATCCCTGTGTCAATTGTTTCTGTGTGTGTTGCTGAGATCTAAAGGTGTGTCTTTTCCTTTTGTTTTTTTGTGCTTGCTTTGGCTATGGTAGCCTTCATTTGGGTTTTTTTGGCCTTCTCTATCCTACTCTGCATCCTCTTTTCCCTTGGTGTTTTTGCTGTTGTTTCTTCCTCTGTTTTAGGCTCAACAATCTAGCCCATTTCCCTTTTTCTTTCTGTTCTTTCTGTGCTAGAATGTCCTGTGTTCCTTCATCAATGTTCTTCTCAACTTCTTCAGTTTTCTCCTCCTGAATCCTCCTAGCATGGTGTTGAGTGCCTCTTTTTGTGTTTTATCCAGAAAAGAAATTGCTCAGATGGAAGAAAAAGCAGTCAATCACTGAAATAGAGGATAGTTAAATTCGGTTTTTTTTTAGATCAAATATGGAATATCTCGTGTGCTCCTTACAATATCAAATGGAAATAATTCCCTGGTTTTAAGACTGTTGTCACCCAGAACTTGGCTTATGAAAGGAAGAATTTTGTTTCTACAAACAGAGGACAAAGATCAACTTTTCTTCCCAGCACACAGACAGATATGCAAATTCAAAATTTCCATACACAGGTTGGCCTCCACAGCTGCATATATCTTCCCTACAAGAGAATTTTTTAAAAAGAGGAAATGTGGAGGAGAATTTTGATGCAGAAACAACTGGGAAACCTTGTGCAATACACAGGCAAACATTTTACTTCCACTACACAAGCAAACTTTTCCTCTGATTTTCCAATTTGATGTCGTTCAATTCACCACCTTCCACAAACATACCATGCATAGAGGAGCTTTTTTCAAGCCTACCTCATTTTGAACTTGAAATTCGCTGAAAATCCCAGGTTTTCCTGCTCCAGAAAGTTGTGCGGTCTTTCCTGTAGAAGGCTCTCGTTTCCTGTAGAATGAAACTGTGCTTCCTGTGGAATGCCGATAGGCGGGAGATAAAAAAAAAACAGGAAGAAATCTCGAAAAATCGGGAAGAAATATTGAAGAGGACCATTGGTTAGCTTCTCTGGAAGTGGTGGACGCGTACTCCAGCTGGGGACACCGTGAAGGCACAGTGAACAAAGAGTGGTGAATGCGTTAATTGAACTGTCTTTTAACTGCTGGCGTGATTCGTGGTGAGGAGATGAGGTGGTAGAAATGTGCATTGGCCCCATGCAGACTGCAGTGCTATCACGAAACTTCATGTTTTCTACCTACTAATCACTTGACATCATGTGTGCTGGAGTTCAGAACATCTACCACTACCTGTTTTTTTAAATTTCTCGTGAGTTGACTAGACACATGCACTGGGTGATCTCCGGATGAGTGCAAATGAACTAGCTGAGGGTGTCAGGTTAGCTGGCTATATTTCTGGCTTAATCCAACCATTTCATTCATTCATGCACTTTTGAATCATACAGATGCAAATAGAGGGTTTAGACACTTACCTGTAAGTTGACGTGCTGCTTGGTTCTTTTTGCTGTTGCACGCTCATATTCCATTGTTGCATGCCTGGATTCCTGATGCTATATGCCTTTTGGTATCTGATGTGTGGTTATTGTTCTTGTGCAGGTATGCTCTGGTTGGATCTAAGCTACAGGAGTCTATTTCAATGTTCAGATTTGCACCCTCATGCTGTTGATGCTGGATTTTTGCAAGACACTGACTTGTTTTCTGCATAGCTCCCAAACGATAGATCGGATTGACTTGAAACTTTACGAGCATGTTTCTATCATCATTATGCACCTCCCATAGAAAAATTGTGGTCAATGGATGCACGAATTTTGAGAAAAACTGAAAATGGTTGAAGATGACAGAGGTCAATTTCTCGGAAACGGTGCAGGAATTGGGTGAAACTGCTTGAGCAAGTTACTATCACCTATATGCATCTCCCCATGAAACAGGTTTTGAAATGGATGCATGGATATGGAGAAAATGCAAAAATGGCTGAAGGTGATGGAGGCTGACTTCTTGGAAACCGTGCACTGGAGTTGGCTGAAATTGCTCGGGCATATTTCCATCATCCCTATACAACTCCCCATAAAATAGTTTTTTAAATGGATGCATGGTTTTCAAGTTAGGGGAATCTATGCATTTTTGTTTCAAAGCATTCTGTAGTTTTTGCACAGTAAGGAAAAAATGAGCTTGGGCTGTAATGCGAACTTGGAATTGATGGGAGAGAGGTTTGAAGATTACGTAAGGAGTTATGAACCCTTTATGAAGCTTCCATGTTTGCCAAACTTCTTTTTAAAATCCATTTCTAGCTTTCTGTAATTTCTATAGGAACTTCCTATAGAAAACGCAGTTTTTACGGCAGCACAATGAGGTGGAAAAAATGACGGAGAAGGGTAAGGGATGGAAGCAGGGATGTTTATAGGCCTCATGGACAGATTCCCAGCCTTCAGGTCCTCTTCAGAGATCAATTTTGGCTTGTTTGTAGGCTTCTTGTAGAAGACACGGAACTTCCTGTAGAAGACACAAAACTTCCTGTAGAAGGTGAAATCTTAGTCCGAATGGGACCAAATCTTGGGAAAGGGTGGTGGTCATGGAGGAATGGATTGTGAGAGATGGTAGCAACTTGGTGCTAACCTCTATCCTTGTTTTGTGTGATCCTCCTAACCTACAATGTCCTTCCTGTAACCTGCAATTATTCAACAGAAATTAGGTTTATTTTTCTTTCTCTCTTTTCTTCTTTCTTTTTCTCCTTTTTTTTTGAAAACAACTAGGGCGCCTCATGGAGGTTTTCACCCTAATTGCCTACCCTAGGCACCTCCAAGGGAGGTTTTCTCCTAGGGATCTTATTCTTTTTCCTTTTCTCTTCTTTCCAACCCATTGACCGCCTCATGGAGGTTTTCAATCAATGAGCATATCTGAGGCACCTCTGAGGAGGTTTTCACCTTAGATTTCTATTTTGCTCTTATTTTCATTTTTTTCATTTTTTTTTTTCCTTTTTTCATACCCTATCCTACTTGAAAAACAAATTCATTTTCAAGTATAAGAATACTTCCAATGGAGCCATGTGCACATCGTGATAATAAACAAAATGATGTGGAGGCTTGAAATGCATACTTTGATAGGTATCCAAATTTTAGAGACCAAATGATTTGACTTTGAAGGGATCAAACATAACTGAGAAAGAGAGTACTACTGCAACTTAGTGACCATCTGAAACTATATCTCAATATAGCTCTGATATCCTTGGTCCTTTTGCTGATCTGGATCATTCTTCATGTTACCTTCTATCATGGGCTTCACATCTGCCTTTTTTTGCTGATTTTTCTTTTGAATACATGGAGTATTTGATAGTAACCATGAGGGAGCTCTATCGATCTCTGATTCTGATGTCTTCTCTTCATCAAGTGTAGCCCATGGTTCTTTGCTCTTCTCTTTTGCATCTTCTTTTGCTGGATGTGGTCCTTCAATGATATCAATATAATCTCTTTCTTGCAATACTCTTCCTGAGCTATGGTGAATATCATTGAGCTCAAGAGGATTCGTTTGGACATGTTGTGCCCCAACATTGTAATTGGATTGAGCTACTCCAATGTGCGGGTTTGGAAATGGTGGTACGGGTAGTTGAGTGGGGGTGTATATTTGAGATGGATGTGGATGGGGTTGTGGTCGGGCAGGTGGTTTCCCACTATATACTTGTTGAGCCTGCCTATTATATGGGTTCGCGTTTGGTTGAGCAGGAATTTGGGGCTGTCTTGGTGGAGCAAGAGGCGATGGTTGCGGTTGAGCAGGTGGTGGAGGAAAAGGAGCGAGAGGAGTGTTGTATTGGGGCCTCCACCCTTGATGAGGTGCATTCCACTGAGGTTGTGGCTGAGCATAGGGGTAAAATGAATGAGCAGCTGGTTGGGCATAATATGGAGATGTGAAGGACCAAGGAGGAGGTGTGGACCAAGAAGGATGAGCAGGGGGACCCCAAGAAGGCATGAAAGTGGCTTGATAGGGGTCGTAATAGGTCTTAGATATCCCTTGCATTCCCTACTGGTAAGGTATCGATCCATGTGGCCTCCTTTGGTTCATATAATAGAGTGGTTTAGTGGCTCCTTTAGGCCTTTGATATGCAGCTTTGATCCTAGGTAAGGAAGGGCACTGATCTATAGGATGGTCTTTTTCACAGACAAAACACACTTCTATGGAGTACAATGGACATTCATTCCAAGGATGCTTTCTAGTGCACCTAGGACAAAAGATGGCCAAAGCCCTCGTGGCTTCCTCTTGCTTCTTTTGGTACGCAAGGTATCCAGTTGCATGGAAAGAAACTGCCTCACCTCGCTCTTGAAATCTTCCATCTGATTTGAAAATTCATTTTTGGATAAGGTACTACTCCCAACATTTCTGTTTGCACCATTTACTCCAGAGGAATGTTTTATTCTTCTTCTCCCCTAGAGGTTCTTCAAATATGTCTTTTTGTCCACCTAGGGGTTCTTCTTAATCACATCCATCGAAGAAGAGAGAAGGTTGGCTGTGTGAAGCAGTGGGGGTGTTGTGCAAACATTTTTTTGACTTATCTCTACTCCTACAATGCATGAAAGGAAATCTTTTTCGTTGATTTTTTTATTTCTTATTATTTATTTTTATTTTTATTTTTATTTTTTCTCCTTGTACCTGCAAAACTGAAATAGATTTAACTGCAACTAACTAAAATCTATCTTGCTGAAATGAAAATGCGGAATTGAAATGAAAGTAGAAAATGACTAATCTATGTTGCTAAAATGAAATTGCAGAAATGAAATGCTAAGCTACGCTTGCAGAATGGAAATTGCAAAAATGAAATGCTAACCTACGCTTCCAGAATTGAAATTGCGGAATTGAAATGCTAATCTATGAAAGTGGGAAATATCTAATCTACGCTTGCTAAAATGAAATGAAAGCAATAAATGTCTAATCTACTTTTGCGGAAATGAAATTGTAAAATGGAAATGAAACAACTACTCTACTCTTACTGAAATAAACTACTTAGGAGAAGGTTGTAGTAGAAAATAGAAGAAAAGTAGTAGTCACCAATACTCTGACGCTTCCCCGGCAATGGTGCCAAAAATATGGTGGGCCCCAGTATTGCAGCAATAATGCTACAACTCCTAGGGCTCCCTTCTTTACTTTTATCAACCCGGTAGTTCGTAACAAACTTGGAAGCAACGGTGCTATATGCACAAGTACTAGCTCTTGCTATGGCTATCACTTGATCAGCTGGTACAAGTCTGCTAGGAGATTAAGCCAAATTCTATGAGCTTTTAGAAGAAGCTTTTAATTGTGATGGATGAAATCTAACTCAAAAGAGGCTAATCTACTTGCAGAAAGAAGCAGAAAGCTGAAAGGAAATGCAAACCCTAGCAAACCCTAGTTTTACTCACTAACCCTACTTGGTGCAAGAAAAATGATGAAAGCTACAAAAATGAATGCAATTGACTCTTGGGAAGGTAAATTACATGTGTCTAAGCTACTTCTGAAGCAAATAATAATAAAAAAAAATCCTTTTGTATTTTTGAGTAAGTTGTCAGGATTATTATGCATGTGCTTCAACTATTTTTTTTGTGCAGAGGTTGATTGGCGAAAGGAAATGTTTGCAGGAGGTTGAGAAGGTGACAAGAGGGACTAAGGGGTTCCTAGCACCCTTCCAGAGACAGGGGTCCCTAGCACCCTTCCAGAGAGTTTCACAGTGATCGAATCTCAAGAAACCGCTTTCGTGAGCTTCTACAGGAAGTCTGCAGGGGTTCTACAGGATGTTCTGTAGCTTCTGCAAGGTGTTCTACAAGATGTTCCGAAAGGGAATTTTGAAGGGATAATGGTGGAAAAATGGTGGGAAAGTGGAAATGGAGGTTGGATAAGGATGTTAAGGGGTCTAGGACTTGGTGAATGAGGCTAAGGAGCAATTAAGGTGATTGGATTTGTTCGAGGATGGAGGGAGCAATGATGCATAAGAATGGGAATTAGGTGAAAGTGAGAAAATGTGGCGAATGAAGGGAAGGAATCTGAGTTAGGGGGTTGGAGCAGGTGGTATGATGGAGGAAGGATAGATAGGGAGGTATTACAGATGCTCTGCACACTATTTCTCAAAACTGATTGAAGAAAGACTAGAAATATCGAAGATCTAGCTACTTTGACCTACTTTGACCTACAAACCAAAAATATGATGAACATAAGTTTATTGGCAGAAAATCATGCAAGATAACTATGGAAACTAAGCAAGAATAGATTCTAAACATGCAAGTACAAATGGTATCAACTTTCCTAACTAAAAATCTAACACTAGCAATTGCATGAAGAGGCAAAAACAGTGTTTTTGTGGCAGCAAGTATGCCTTGGTCTCAGCTCATGGTCCCAAGGAGGGAGAGATGAGATCAAGGATTACTTGGTGGCCTTTTGCAGGTCTTTTCCTTTACCAAACTATAAAATCAACCTGAAGTATGAAAAGCTATTTTAATCATCAAAAACACAAAGCAAGATCTTAACGTAAATAATAGAATTTATTCTAAGAATGCAATAAAGACACATAAAAGTACACAAAGGAGGTACTAGGAACTTGGGTTGGGCCCAACCCCAAGAGCTACAACCTCCCAAGAGATATTAGAGTTGGTGCAAAGCTGGATTCATCTTTATTGAGCAAGAAATAATAGTTACATCCAAAAAATTGTCTATAATAAAAAGCTTGAAAATGTGCTGAAATGTAGAGCTAACCTATTGACTAAAATCTAACTAACATCTGACTAACTCCTGTCTAAAAACTGACTAACTGAAATGAGGCCCTAAGCCTTCTTATTTATACAAATTGAGGACCCCAATAGTCCTCCTAAACCTTAGGGACACGACTGCCATAACTTGCAGTTAACAGCAGTCCTACTTGACTTGCTTGGCTGCCCTTTGTGATCTGAGATTTTGATGGAGAATTCAAGGTAAGGGCTCATAAATGAAGGGGACACCTTCCTACAAATCCTGTCCCTTGTTCTTCCACGAATTTGGCTGCCAAGTGCTCATTTAAACCTTTGATTTTGTCTCAAAATTGACCAAAAATTTGCATAAAGCACACATTAGACTTTTTAGCATAATGACTAACCCAATTCACTCTATTAGCATAGATATAATAGAGAACATGCAATAAACTAATGAGAATGGTGGATTAAGTCGAATTAGGAGGCTAAATGAGCCCATATAATTACCCATTTTTGGGGCTCATCAATCGTCTTTGTCTTCTTTTTAAAATAAAGAAAATATTTTTACAATCTTGTATTGGTGCAAACTCATACCAGTACGTAGGCACCCACCTATAGAAGGATACAACCTTCTCCCATTTTCCACCTTCTACTAGAAGGGAACTATAACCCCCCAGCTCTTGTATTATCTGATATGTTTACTAGTACATAGGCGCCAACCTACAAAAAGCTACAACCTTCTCTCTTCCTCCAGGGACCATGTTTAATTGATTTTCAGACTGAATGCTTCTGGTACACAAAAAAACAATATAAGGGCCTTGTTTCATCAAATTTTCACATTGGACCCATTAGGAACTATGAAGCTCAAACTCTATAATAATAACTGCATCAACCAACAATCAGTGAATCTGAATAGTTAGATCACTATCACCATAACTCTATGCTGAACATAGAAACTTGCATCATCATTCAGAACCAACTGCAACCTCAAGAATCATACATCAGTATGCATATGCTAATTTAATGAACTCAACCTATGTGTATATGCTACTTCCTTTGATCAAACCTGTGTATACCTCCAAAACTACTGAAACTTAAAACTTCTAAATCAAATTTGTACCAACCAGTAATATTATGAACATCTATTGTCAAATTATAGAGATCTAGACAATCAATAGAAAAGATCACCCTTCACACTTAATCAATCAATGAATCAGACTCAATCTCTTTATGCATTCAGTTCTACTTTCAGATCTAAGAAGATATCATTGACAGACACCAGTAAACTAGAAACACTGATAATATAGATTAGTCATTTATGAATAACTGGATTTTCTTTTGTATATGCTACTTGAAAGCTTCAAACCAGTGTGTAAACGTGCCTTCACCAGGGTGAACCAACGTATATATCTAGAAATGCTAACTTACAACTTCGTTGTTATTCCAGAATTTAGACATACCTAAATCATGACATTTAAAAATAAAACATTTGTAAGCAAATGGATCTAGCCCTAACCAATATCAGATCATTGAATGATAAGTCATTTTAGGTCTCATGATCCTGATCCAACATTGAATTCAAGGTGCACACAATATTTCAGATTATATCATAATCATATCCCCTGCAACCTAAAATGTACTTCAGATAGAAGTATTCCTGAGAAACCCGTTCACTTGCACACTTGGCCCTTTGATATTCTCCTCCTTATATATTTTTTAGCCTTTTCAATACCTCGGACCAAAACAACACTTAGAACTTGTGGTATTCTTGGACAGGATCAAATAGTCATTACTCTACTCAATATTGTGGGCTAATACCATGGTATTGACCTTTGGTATTCTTTAACCTTGAACTTCCTTGATTTTCCAACCCATACACGCTTTACCTCTTATGAAAGTGTGTGCATACATATACTTTCTTTTTATTTTTTGAACCTGCGTGTATACGCTTCTTTGACAAGGTGAACCTGCGTATACAGCTTAAACTATTTGAAAACATCATTTTCCTTCAACTTCTTGATTCTGATCAATAGACCTTTGTTCCAACTTCCTGTTCTTCTGTACCAGTGCCTTGTTACCTTTGAATTGACCTATTACACTAAGATTTTCCTTTTATCAAATCTGAGCTAACCTGTGAGTGATTTTCCATCATGGACAACACCTATATCATAATTCCAACAATCTACCCCTTTGGAATTGATTGCAACCATATTGGTGTTGATTACTGCAAGTTGTAGAAACTGTTAGAGATATCAAGAAACACCAAAATAGAAACTGTTAGAGATTTCAATCAACACCAAAATACTCTCCCCCTTTGTCATCAAGGGAAAAGGCAGACTAATACATTATCTCCATTTGAGATACCTTACGATTTCCATGTGCCCCCTAAGTACATGCAGAGTTTGCAAGGATATGTTTCAAAAGAATAACATGACTCTATAACTCAACTAAGTGAGTATGACCTCCCTAATACCAATGACTCATACATACATCAATCACTCAACCAAGTGAGGGTATACCAATTGTTTATACATGACTGAAATATATCAATTATTACACGATCCATCCCATGCATATTGGGGATACAAATTACATCATATGTCCAATAGGACTCAAAAAACAGACTATGACAGAAGGAGACATATTACACCCTAGATCTTTACATGACCTATGCAACAATTGATATGAATATTTGAGACCATAGCTGAAGTCAGCAACCATAATGCCAACAATGTAGAATTATTGAGACGGCTAATGCTCCCCTTGAACCTATGCTACATGTGTATTGTCAAGACATCATTCATCAAGGCATCTTGAACAAAGCATATCAACAAACTGTAAGCATCAAGAGCAGCCATATCAGAGTCTGACCCACTGTTTTTCTATTAGAAAAACATATACGCTCCTTTAGCCACATAAACTTGTGTATGTACGTTACTATCCTTCATGAAACCCACGTATAGTAACCTTTTTATGAAAACTGGACTTAACTGCAAGATGATACAAAAGCCACTCCTAGCTTTTGTCTGAGATATTCAAATGTTTCTATGGGAATCAGTTTAGTGAATATATCAATAACCTGTTCTTTGGAAGGAACATACTCCAATTTAACCTTTTGTCCAAGCACTTGTTCTTGTAGAAAATGGTACTTAATGGGAATGTGCTTGGTCTTGGAGTGAAGGACTAGAATTTCCAAAATTCTAATGGCACTTGTATTATCACATAGAATGGAGATGGGTGGAGTACACATGATTTGAGTATCCTGCAATGTTTGCATCATCCAAAGTAGTTGTGTGCAACAAGATGCAACAGCCACATATTCTACTTCAGCTATAGATAAGAGAATTGAACTTTGTTTCTTGTTGAACAAAGACACTAACTATGATCCCATATAGAATGCACCTCCACTAGTGATTTTTCGATAATCAACATTTCCTACCCAATATGCATCTATATATGCATGAAGAGTTTGATCTGTATCTTTAGGATACTATAGACTGGAGTTTTGAGTTCCTTGAATATGTTTGAATATTCTTTTTACAGTCTGAAGATGAGATTCCTTTGGATTTTCTTGGAACCTTCCAACAATTCCTACTGCATGCATAATATCAAGTCTGGCATTTGTTTGATAAAGTAAAATTCCAATCATAGATCTGTATGTTGGTTGGTTCACTACAGGTGATTCATCATTAGAACTGAGACTGCATCCTGTTAGAATTGTAGTACATACTAGTTTAGAATCTTCCATTCCGTACTTCGTTAGAATCTGCTTGAGATATTTAGTTTGTAAAAGAAAAATACCATCATTTGTTTGCTGAACTTGTAGACCAATAAAATAAGTAAGTTCACCAAGTAAGGACATTTGAAATTCTTGCTCCATAACCGAAGTGAATTTTTGACTCATAGATTCTTCATTGTTGCCAAAGATGATATTGTCAACATAAACAACAATAATTAGAAGTTTATCATTCTCGATCTTGGTGTATAAGTTGTTGTCCGCAGATCCTTTTGTGAACCCTTATTGTTGTATATATTTGTCAAGGCAATAATACCAAGCCCTTGGAGCTTGCTTCAGTCCATAAAGATCCCTTTTGAGCTTGCATACAAGCTTTGCATCATTTCCTAGAATGAATCCTTTTGGTAGTTAAATATAAACTTCTTCTTCTAAATCTGCATTAAGAGATGAGGATTTTACATCCATTTGATATACTTTGAATTTTTGAAAACTTGAAAGAGAAAGAAACATTCTTATGGCTTCAAGTCTCGCAACAAGTGAAAATGTTTCTTCAAAGTCTATACCTTCTTGTTGAGCATACCCTTTAAAGAAAAGTCTTTCTTTGTTTCTAATAACCTCTCCATTTTCGTTCAATTTATTCTTGAATATCCATTTTGTTCCTATAATATTTTTATCAAGAGGTCTAGGAACTAGTTCCCAAGTATCATTCTTTTCAATTTGGTCAAGCTCTTCATTCATTGCCTTAACTCAACATTCATCTTTGCTAGCCTCATTAACATTTTGTGGTTCTATGGAGGATATTAATGCTAGATAACTAGAAGTTTCAGCATGAGTTCCTTTTTTTCTGTACTCCAAATCCTTTTTCTCCTAGAATTTGAGATTCTAGATTATTCTTTTGAACATACATGGATGGAGTCTTTTCCCTGTAAGTTGTATGTTCTTCTGATGCTTGATCGGTTTCTTCATCTATATCATTTTGATTTAATACGGGAAAGCATTCATCGACTTCCTCATTGTCATCATCCTTTGTTTGTTTTAGATTTCTGCATGCTTCATCAATTACTACATCAATGCATTCAAAAATTTCCTAAAGTATTTTGTTATAACATTTGTATCCTTTACTTCTAGATGAATAACCAAGAAGAATTCCTTCGTCTGCTCTGGATTCAAACTTACCAAGTTTCTCATCAATCTTTTTAATGAAAAATTTACTTCCAAAAACTCTAAAGTGTTTTACAGTAGGAGGCTTACCATACCAAAGATCATATGGAGATGATCATTATTTACCTGAACATTAGCTTTGTTGAGAATAGTCATGGCAGTAAATGCAGCTTCACCCCAGAAGGTGGCAAGAGTTCCAGATTCATCAAGCATAGCTCGAGCCATTTAGTCTGCTCATTCTTCTACTACGCCATTTTTTTAGGAGTTCTAACCACAGAGAACTACCTTTTATTCCATGTTGTTCACAAAAAAAATAAAAAAAATCATCTGATATGAATTCTCCCACTTGATCAGATATGAGACATTTGATTTTTCGATCTGATTCATTTTCTACTAAAGCTTTGAAGGCTTTAAAATTTTCAAATGCTTCATCTTTATGCTTTAGTAGACCTATCCAACATATTCTAGTAAAATCATCAATGAATAAAATAAATTATTCTTCTCCACGAGGTGACTTTTTCCTTGTTGGTCCACACAAATTAGTATGGATGAGTTCAAGAGGCTTACTTGTTGATCCTTCTTTTTCACTGAAATGAACTCTGGTTTTCTTACCAACTTGACATGGTTTGCATATGGTATTTTCTTGGATGCTGATATCTGGAAGATCACGGACCGCCTTGAGCCAACATGCTTTTCTTATTTGAGAAAACCTTAGATGCCCCAATCTTTTATGCCATAACTAGTTTTCATCTGTTTTTCTTAGATATCATTTCTTTTGTCCTCCTTTCATTATGTATAAATTTCTTGGAGTTCTTGTACCTTTAATTACGATCTTTCATGTATCAAGCTCACGAACCACACATCCATTTAATCAAAGCACCACTTCATTTCCTTAATCACACATTTCACTGACACTCAACAAGTTATGTTTTAAACCATCAACATACATGAAATTCTAGCTTTAACCTTTTCTTTCAAATAAACAGATCCTTTGCCTTTAATGATTGTTGGTCATTTCCAAAGGAGACATTGTTTTCCTTTTGTAAAGCATTATATGAATGAAGTTTCTCTTTATCACCTGTCATGTGTTTGGAGCATCTGTTGTCAATGTAACATTGATTTTCTTGTCCTTCTGCAAATAGATCTATGCCACTTCTTTCTGATTGAAATTCCTTCTTTCTCCATACCTTGGAATTTGATGATGTTGGATCCTTTTGAAGTGTTGGCCGAAATTTTCTCCTGCATTCAGATTCCTCATGACCAAAGTTATTACAAAATGAACATCCAATTTCATCTTCAAGAGGAGAAAATTTATTATAGGAACTTTTCTTGATTCCTGTTACGCTCCTTTGATTTCGTGCTTCACTAGTCATGATATTTTTGTAAGTAACACATTGAGCAGCCTTATGCCCAAAATTATGGCATGAAAAGAATTGTCCATTAAAGAAGTCTCTGTGATCATAGAATATTTTGGCATTGTTTTCCTTTTGGTTGATGCTTATATTGATGTTCATCCTTGGAGTAAATTGAGCATGATTTACCTAATTATTACTTTTAGGCTTTTGCTGACAATTGACATATTGTTCACTAGTCTTTGCTGCATCAAGATAGCTTCTGGTGGAGGCTAACGACTTTTTTGATTGGGATAATTCTTCAGAATATCCAAGACTTGTATTTATAAGAAGAGAACGCTAAAACTTTATGATTTCATTTAAAGTTTTTGATGCTTTAGCAAATCTAAGATTAAGATATTTTGTCTTCTCAAGTTCTTTTCTTAGACCCACAACTTCACACTCTAGTTTTTCATTGTGCTTTTCTCTTTCAGTGAGTTGATGTGTCAATGTGACTATGATCATATTCTTTTCTTCCAAATAGATTTTGAGTTTTGTGATTTCTTCAAGAAATTCTTCCTCTTCTAAGCATCCAAAAAATCATCATTGTCATAAGCCATGAGTAATTTAATATCTTGTTTAGTTTCATCTTCATCACTATTAGATAATCCATCACTATCTTCAAGGGTATAGTAACTTCTTCTATTAACAACCTGTTTTCTATTGCCTTTTGCATATTCCTTTCCTTTTTCATAATTATCTTTATGAGCACATTTGGTATCATAATGGCCGACTCTACCACAAGAAAAGAATTTGAATGGTATCTTACCTCTGAATCTTCTGGAACCCTGTTGAAGCTTCTTGACAAAGTTTGCCTCATCTTCTTCTTCTAAATATATCCTGATTCATTGTGCTCTTCCTTTTCTTTTCCCTTTGCTGAAGCTTTGAAAGTGGCTTCTCTCATATCTGATGGACCTTCTTTGCTCATTTCAAAGGCAGTTATAATTCCATGAATTTCAACCACAATAATATATTGAAGATCCTACTTTTCTTCTATGGCATATACTTTTGACTCAAATTTAGAAGACAAAGATCTCAAATTTTTCTCTACTAAAGTAGCCTCCTTTATCTCTTCACCTAGATTCTTCATACAATTAACAATCTCATCTACATGTAAAATGTAATTATCAATACTTTCATCATTATGCATCTTAAGAGTTTCATACTGAATTTTGAGAGTTTGGAGCTTAGCACATTTTACCTGGGAGTCTCCTTCGTAGCTTTGAACAATTTTGTCCCATATCTCTCTGGCCATCTTGAGCTCCATGACTTTGATGAATTTTGATTGTGACAGACTTCCTAATAAAGTATTGACTGCTTTGGAATTGGCTTTGCATAACTTCTTACCTATTGTATCTCTGCTAGTAATTGATATCCTCCTTCCACAATTTCCCAAACATCAGTTCCAAGTGACTAAATATAGGCTTTGTTTCTTATTTTCCAATATACCAAGTTGTTCCCATTGAATATTGGTGGTCTGATAGATCTCATGCCTTCATGATTGTTCATCTTGAATGGTATCCCTTCAAGTGATCAAGCTTCTTCTGAAGGACTTGCTCTAATTCCAATTGTTGGAAACAATAATAAGAATGTGGGTGAATTAGTATTTACAGTTCAATATTTTTTCATTTCCCAATCAAATTTATATACGCTACTTAAGTTAAGTGAACTTACGTGTGCATTCTACTATGATTAAAGAAACCAGTGTATACCAAGAGAACTTATGATTTAGTTAATTTATCATGTGTTGATCTTTAATCATTGCATAAGTATCTTATTATATAGTAACTATGTGCAGTAATAACATAATAAACCATCAGACATAAGAAACACACATGAACAACAAGATTTAAGGTGGATACCCAATGAGGGAGAAAAACCACCTATTGCTGTCATCTCTAACTTCTTTTTAAACTAAAGAAAATTTGCTTACAATATTGTATTGGTGCAGAATCATACCAGTATGCAAGTACCCACCTGCAGAACGCTACAACCTTCTCTCATTTTGCAGCTTCTACTGGAAGGGAGCTACAATCCCCTAGCTCTTGTACTAGCCAATATGTTTACTAGTACATAGGTGCCAACCTACAGAAGGTTATGACTTTCTCTCTTCCTCTAGGGACCACATTTCATTAATTTTCAAACTTGATGCTCCTGGTACACAAAAACACAATATGAGGGCCTCATTTCATAAAATTTTCACACTGGACCCATTAGAAACTATGAAGCTCAAACTCTATAATAATAACTGCATCAACCAACAATCAGTCAATCTAAACAGTCAAATCATTGTCACTAGAACTCTGTGCTGAACCCAGAAACCTGCATCATCATTTAGAACCAACTGTAACCTCAAGAACCATACATCATAATGCATACACTACTTTAATTAAATCAACCTACGTGTATATGCTAATTCCTTTGATCAAACATCCATAACTACTGAAAATTAAAAATTCTGAATCAAATATGTACCAACCAGTAATATTCTGAACATCTATTGTCAAGTTATAGAGATCTAGACAATCAACAACAAAGATCACCCTTCACACTTAATCAATCAATCAATCAGACTCAATCTCTTTATGCATTCATTTCTACTTTCAGATCTAAGAAGACACCATTGACAAACAGTAGTAAATCAATAGCACCGATCAGATAGATCACTCATTTATGAATAACATGATTTTCTTTTGTATATGCTACTTGGAATCTTTGAACCAATGTGTAGATGCACCTTCACCAAGGCGAACCAACATATATATCTGCAAATACTAACTTACAACTTCGTTGCTATTCCAAATTTCAGACATACCTAGATCATAACATTTAAAAATAAAACATGTTTAAGCAATCAGATATAGCCCTAACCAATATCCGATCACTCAATGATAAGTCATTTTAGGTCTCATGATCTCGATCCAACATTGAATTCAAGATGCACGCAATATTTCACATTATATCATAACCATTGCCCCTGCAACCTAAAATGTACTTCATATAGAAGTATTCCTAAGAAACCCATTCACTTGCACACTTGGCCCTTTGATCTTCTCCTCCTTATATAGTTTTTTTGCTTTTTTAATACCTCAGACCAAAACAACACTTAGAACCTATGGTATGCTTGGACGAGATCAAATAATCATTACTCCGCTTAGTATTGTGGGCTAATATCATGGTATTGACCCTTGGTATTCTTTAATCTTGAATGTCCTTTATTTTCTAGCACATACATGCTTTTCCTCTTATGAAAGTGCGTGCATACGTATACGCTCCTTTTGTTTTGTGAACATGTGTGTATACGCTGCTTTGATAAGGTGAACCTGCATATACAGCTTAAACTATTTGAAAACATCCTTTTCCTTCAACTTCTTGATTTTGATCGGTAGACCTTTATTCCAACTTCCTGTTCTTCTGTACCAATGCCTTATTACCTCTGAATTGACTTGTTACACTAAGAGTTGCCTTTTATCAATTCTGAGATGACCTGTGCGTGATTTTCCATCAAGGACAACACATGTATCATAATGCCAACAAAATAAGCCAGACTTCCTTTTGGCCATCATTCCCTTTTCACTGTGGAGTATATGCTTTGGAAAATTTCAAGCATGCAGCACTTGAAATGGAACAGATACAATGCTTAAATTTTCCCACTGTTCCAATAAGGCAATATGACCCAAACAAAGTAGCTCAAAATTTTACCGCTCAGGTCAAATTCAGATAATTCCAACATGAACCTGATGATTTTGATGACTTATTTGAATCAGCTCAAGATGACAGACAGGTGGAGAAGTTAGTTGAGGCTCGCTTGAGCCCAGAGGAATTACATAAATTCATATAATACAAAAGTAAAAACTTAGAAAACCTCCCTCTTGATACATTGAGGATTTATCAACCAGTTCTATAGTTAGATCATGTTTAGGCCCAATATTCAAAGGATAGCGATATTGAACAGGGTAAAAAAGAAGGAACATCATCAGTGCAATAAATTGATGGATCGTTGTTTTCCAGTGATTTAGATAAAGTTTGGAAACAATTTGATCAAATTATCAATACAAGATCACAGGATACACAGATTTCAACTCCGAAAGAAACACTTAATACTACAGAAATCACTAAGAAGAACCTACTCACTATTGGGTCTCCTGATAAAGATATCAACACTGATGATTTGGAAGAACCCCTGGTTCACCCTACTTCTGAACTTGTTCTTAGAATTGAAGAAATACCTCCTCTCGATGTATTTTACAGTCTTAAACATAAGGCTATTATGAGCAGGAAGAGAAAGAGAAAGAGAGTAGAGCAATCCCAAGCACTAGTTCCTGGAGATATACCACTAGATGTTGTATATAAAGATCCACAAACCAACCCTTCTAATGATTTAACTAGGCTATCATAGTTTGTAGGGGCCTATTCTACGACCACTATTGATAAAGCCTCGAAAGTCCAACAGTTAATAATAGACAAGGATAGTAGAATCCTACAGTTGGAACATGAATTATTGAATGCAAAATAGAGCATTGATCAAGGATGGAAGGTGCAGTTAACCCAATTACAAAATAGCCTTGATGAGATGAAGATTCAACATGAAGCTAACGTCAAAAGCAAATATGAGCAGTTACATCAACTCCAACTCAGAATTGATCAATTGAAGGATAATCCTAAGATTGAGGATTTTAAGAAAGAGACAAGAGAAATTAATACTCTCCTTTCCTATCAGTTAGTGGTATTTTTCCAGAAATTAACGACAATCAATGATCTATGTCAAACAAGTGATCCACTGATGAATCAGTTGTCCAATCTGAGGACATACTTAAAGACATTGAGGGGAAAATATTTGATTATATTACATGGTAGGACAGTGTAGATGGAAGAGTAGAAAATCCTCCAAAGATGGAGGATTCACATAAAGAAATCCTCTTTAGGGATAGGGATATAATACTAAAGCAAGCCAAAAGAGCCATTTTTAGTGCGAGGGACAACGTGAGTAATCTTGTTGAAACCATCAGTGAGAATATTTTTGATGCTAATCTAATTTGGGAATGCTAGTTGATGCTTTGCCCAATGTTAAAACATTGATGAAATATTGGTGAGATTGGTCCAAGACAAAGGAAGATAACATTAAAAAGTTATCAAAGTTAAATCTTGAACATTATTGGCAGTACTTAGTGAAACCATATCCAATGGTTGATGTTACGGTGCCTAGTCAATACCACTTCGCACATGCTTCTAGCTCTCTCTGATGTTGTGTATATGGGATAGATGCATCTAAGGCCATCTCATCCTCCTGAAGTGAAGCCCATGGTGGATATCTATGAATTAAGGAAACAAATGGGAGGGAAACCAGTCTCTCATTCTTGATGTATTATTGAAACAAACCCTATCTTTATCCTTTTGATTTTATTTTAAGGATTGTTTGTTTAAACGTCCTCAACGTTTCATGTATTTTCTATTTTTACAGTTCAATTTCTAAGTTATAAATACCGTTTCATGTCTTTTAGAGAAGGGCTCTGAATTTTTGTAAACAAGGCTTTAGAAAGTTGCACTATTGTACTTCTTAATCATCTTAATAGAAAAGCTACACCAAGACCATTTCTCATGAGTAGAGCACTGATATATCGGGTACTTCTATATTTATGTTATTGATGTGTCTATTTTTGATCAATAGCATTTTAGAACTATTTGCTATATATGATCTTTAAATGCAGTTAAACACTTATTCACTATTGAAAGTGTGAAATTGTCATCTTAAAATGTATGTGTGAAACAACAAGATCTTTCATGAAATATGTGTTAACAACTAATTTGAAATTAGTAGTCTTACTTGTATTTACTTCTTGAAGTGTTAGATGATTATTATCTTGCATATAACGAAATCTTTAAATTGCATATATAAACTTACAAGTCAAGTCCTAGGATATAGATAGATAGACATATCTTAAAGCAAATCCAAATGAAAAAATCAAGGATTTCAATCCTAGATTTAATAAATTATTGAACAAAATTCTAGATACTTCTAAACCTAGAGTTGATGTACAAATCAAATGGTCCATTTTTGCTCATCCTTCCAATATCACAATTTTTGTAGACAGGGCTAATAAATCCACTCTAGTGGACAACATGAAAGAAGCCCTATATATGGAAAAAAGGATACTAGCATTGGAAAAGAAAACTGCTCAAGAACAAAGAAATACACAAAAGGTTACCTTCAAAGAAGATTCAAAGAAAAAAACTCCCAAATATCCTTTTGATCTAGAAGGATTACAAAAGGTCCTTAAATCCATGTCGAATGAAATGGTAGAAATTAAAAAACAGGTAGTTGAGTCTTCTAAAAATACTTTCAAACCTTTTAGGAAAGCTCAAACGTCAAAATATTAGCCTCCTAATATCATATAAAATGCCGAGTCTAATCAATATGAGGATTAAGAAGAAACAACATTATCTACCGATGATTCCCAGAAGGAAGAATCAGTTGAAGTTCATGGATTATGTGGTTTTATTGTTCCTACTTCAGATAATGAAGATGAACATGAAGCTTTTCCATTTAGCACATGAATTAAGGGTCCTGTAGATTTGGCGCAATTAATCCAAAAGAAAAAAACTTCTACTCCTACTACTAAGGACAAACATATAGCCAAAAAATACCCTTCTACATCTTGTCATTTAATTCCATCTTCTTCAAATTCTCTATCTACATCTAAAACTGAGGTTGTTTCTAACCCTATAGGATATAATATAGTAGAGGATATGAAGAAGGTCAGGGTTAATATTTTCTTATATGAAGTAAGTAAACTAAAGAAACAACATAAATTTTTACTTAAAGGATTGATTGTAGTCCCTGCATTCTCTCTGCCTACTATTGTCACTTTTAAAGCTTCTAAAGAAAAATGAAAATATCCCAATGATCCTCCAAATAAAATTGATCCCACTGATGCTATCCTAATTAGAGATAGGTCAAATTCTCATACTCCGTCTTTCCTTTTGACTTTGGATATCTTTAATAAAAATGTTCACAATAGCTTAGTGGACTTTGGGGCATCTTCAAATATAATGCCTTTTTCAGCTTTCCTTAAATTGAATATTTCACCCCATAAGTTTGTAGTTCATATTGTTCAACTTGATAGAACCAAAGTCAAAGTGTTAGGAGAAATCAATTATTTTCTCATAAGACTTTCTGCCAATTCTAAATTTTGTCAAATCATTGATGTTCTTGTTTTTTATATTCCTGACTTTTACGACTTAATTTTAAGAAGAGATTGGTCAGAGAAATTACATGGCTATTTTGCTACAGACTAGTCTCATATGTTTCTTCCTTATAATGGTAAGCCCAATCAAATTTGCATAAAATTAAAAAAGAACATGAAATATTCAGTAACTGACTTGGATGGGGAGAATGAACTAGTGGTCTTTACAAATAACATTCTTGGGAACTATTATTTTGAGTCATTCTTGGGTTGTTTTCATGCACAAGAATCTCCTTTCTTAACTAATTCTGTCACCTCTCAAATTGAAATTTTTGCAGAGACAGACTCATCCATATGTGTAAATGTTGTAGATATACCAGTAGTTAACGTCTTGAGTAAGATGACGATCTTGGAGTAAGATGTATTTTAATAAATCCTGAAGGAGAAAAACAAATGATAGCATGCAGATTAGAGTTTGAATGCACTAATAATATTGTTGAATATGAAGTGCTATTTTAGAGCTCGTATAAAGTGATAAATCTTAATGTCAAAAACATTCAAGTGTTTGGAGACTTTGAAATTGTTATTAAATAGGTGAGAAACACCATCCATTGTGTCTAAAGTCACTTGAAACATTATCAATCTCCCATTCAAACTTTCACTTCTCATTTTCTAGCATTCAATATTTCTCCTATCCCAAGACTTCAAAATGCTAGTGTTGACCTGCTAGCTAATGTCGCATCCAAGCTCATTCCACTCGAGGATTATAGTCTAGATAGATTTTCCATTGAATTGATTTTTCACCCTTCAATTCCGAACAATGTCACTAATTGGCATATGTTCAATGATGACGAAGGAGTTTTAAGTTTCTTAACATTAGAAGGGTCATATATTGATTAGACAATCATTGAAGATGAACATGATAGAGAGATGAAGCAATTAGTGGAAAATTATCTACCCAAGTCTATGGTCAAGCTTGAATATTTGTATGACTTGAAGGATAGATTTAAAATGGTTACTAACTGTAAAGTACAAAGTTAAACTTTGAGGTTTGAGTTGGTAAACCTTGGATCTGATCTTAAACCTCACAAAATTAATTTAGGTGATGGACGCCCTTTGGGGTTTGAAACATCGACAAAATGAACACAAAACTATGGATAATCTGGATCATACCACTGCAAAAAACTTCCACAGAAGCCTAAAATCTGACATTCATCAGACGAGAGATTGGCTTTTATTCAGCTATTGAAGAAATAAAAAAATGTTTTCTCTTGGAATTATGATGATTTGAGGACTTGTGATACCTCCATCATTCAACATACTATCCCAATGATACCTAATGTTAAACCTATTCATCAAAAGCTAAGAAAGATTCATTTGAATTTAGAAAATCAAATCAAAAGAGAACTGAAAAAAAATCCTTAAAGCCAAAATCATTTCTCTAGTTAGGCATTCTAAATGGGTTTCAAATTTGGTACCTGTCAGGAAGAAGAATGGTGATATTTGCATTTGCATCGACTTTAGAAATTTAAATAAAGCATGTGAGAAAGACACTTTTCCACTTCCACCCATGAAATAAAACTTACAGTCAGTAGCTAGTTCTGAACTTATGAATTTCCTAGATGGTTTCTCAGGGTATAACCAAATCCTTGTTCATCTAGATGACAGTTTGAAAACTACTTTCAGAACTTAGTGGGGAACTTATGCATACCAAAAAATACTTGTCGGATTAATAAATCTAGGATCAATGTTTCAACAAGCTATGGAAATTTCCTTCAGAGGTCTGATAAATAAAATTGTTGTTGTTTACTTGGATGATATTACTATATATTCCAGGAAAAGGAACAATCATTATCATTATTTAAAACAGATTCTTGAAAGGTGCAAAAAGTACAAAATATCCTTAAATCCCAAGAAGTCGTACTTTTTTGTCAACTAAGAAAAACTGTTAGGATTTATTGTATCTAAGGAAGAAATTTGCAGAGATCCTGACATAATAAAGGAAATTTCTAAGATCCCTTTTCCTCATAACAAAAAATCAATGCAAGTTATGATCAAGAAAAATCCAATTTTTAAATGGGGACATAACGAAATGGAACCCTTCGAGTTAATCAAACAAGCTATTATCGATGCTCCCTCTTTACTAACTTCCAAATTTTCTAATCATATTATTTTATATACTTTTTCTTCTGAGTTATCTTATGCTGCAGTACTAACACAACTCAATGATCAAAAAATAGAGGCACCTATCTCTTTCTTCAACTCGAACTTTCAAGGAGCAAAACTCAATTGTTCAGAAGTGGAGAAACAAGCCTTTGGATTCCTCAAGTCCATAAAAAATTTTGAAAACTCACACTAAAGTAATTATCCCATTCCCAACAGTAATACAATTGCTTGTTCAAAAAGAGTCAGGAGAAGAAAGAGAAAATTGGGTCACTTCTTTGCAAGAATACGACATTGAAGTTAAACCTGCTAAAATTGTTAGAGGTCAAGGTTTTTGTAGACTAACTACTGGAGCTTCTAATACATTAGATGATGAAGACTCAGGCAACATTGTTTAGATATATGAGGTATGCCTTACTGAAATTGAAGCTCAATACGATGATCTCATTTTTTATTTAAATAATGGTTATGTTCAACCTAAACTCAATAAGAGTAAAAGGGATTTAAGGCTGAAAGACAACCAATATGAACTCATTGATAATGTGTTATTTCGAAAAAAGTATTATTCAATTTTGTTAATATGGTTAGAAAAATATGAAGCACAAAGGGTTTTGTAGGAATTACATGATGGACTAGCTGGTGGACACTTTGGAGGAGACACCACCGCTCACAAAATCCCACATGTTGGATACTACTGGTCAACTCCTTTTAAGGATACACATGCCTATGTGAGAAAGTGTAAAATTTGCTAAACTGCTACAAGGATACAGAGAAAACCAACCTTACCTCTTCAACTATTCAACATCGAACAACCCTTTTAACAATGGGGATTGGATATAATCAGTTAGATTGTTCCTCATTCTTCTAAAGAACATAAGTTCATCCTTACTCCTATAGATTATTTCACAAAATGGGTAGAAGCGATACCTCTTAAGCTAGCCAACTCCGAGAATATCAATGAATTCATTGATCAATATATTATCACCAGGTTTTGTCTACCTATTGTGCTTATTTTTGATAATGCATCTTACTTTTTAGGAAATAACATGACTGAGTTTTCTTTAAAAAAAGGATTATCGACAACCTGAACATCTCATAAAGGACCTTCCTGACCTTGAAAAGGACAATAATAGGGTCATTCAAAGCCGAGGACTTGAGAAATATGTATCATTTGCTAGAGCCGCAAAAGATATATGATAAGCAGTTCCTTCAAAAGTTCACAGAGGAAAACAAAGTTGAATTAGACCTAGTAAGGCAGTGGAGACAGGATCTAAGCAAACAGAAGCATGAATACAAGGGTATGTATTCTATAGCTTCCCTTGTTGGTCCTCATTGTCACTCTGCTATTATGATGTGTAGACTGTTTGGATATCCCAACACACAAAAATTTATAGTTGAATGGGTCCCCCTGATTGATGTTGTATCAGATTCCTATATTATGGATTGGGCCATTATTTTATCAAACAATATAGCTTCCCAAATCGTAGGCTATAGAAGCAAGCCGACATTTCTACTAGGACTGTACCCCCTTTCTATATGAGTGCATACATTATGGATGTAGTTTGTTTTACCTTTGATTTTCAATCCATGGGATGGAAATGTGATCCAGGTGGATGTTGTTGGCCACCAACCTATCCCATTTGGACCCCCACAACTATCTCTTTTAGTTTTTCAGTTTCCTAAATTGTAGCACAATTTACTATTTTTAGCAGTTTTTTGGGTCCTGAACTTTCGGAGCTGTTTTGAGGCCCTAAACGACGATTTTTTGGGAAATCTTAGTGTTCGGATAGATCTTTCTAACAAGCTATTATATGCGTCAAACAAAGATTGCCTGCCAAAGTTACGACCCCGGGAAATTGAGGTACCAATTTACCCAAACGGGGCCCACAGGTTGGTGTTTCATCTTCTAGGGTTAGGTTTTGGAATGTTAAGGGTTTTCCATTGTTTCTTAACAATAAATAGGCCTTCGAGGCTTATTGTAACATAATTCAGAGGCATGTAGCCGCGACATCTCTTCTCAGAGATAAGCTACCATCATCCAAGCTGGTTTATTTCCATTACTGTTTGTAAGCATATTTCAGTATTTTACATTAATGAAATGAAGTATTATTTCCACTACATATCTTTGTTTATGGTTATCTCTATAATTTGTTGCGTTCCTGTTTAAATCTGGATCCATGGTATCAGAGCAGTTTGCTTTTTCTCTGTTTTTTTTGCATGTCCCTAACGAGGTTGGGATATAAGGAGTTAGGGCTTGAACTGGTTGAACCTTTGCAAGACCAGCCTTGCAAATCCCAACGACCTTCCATGGCAGATGAAAAGAAATATGAGGGGGCAAGAGATCTGAGCAACAAAGGAATGTGATGATGCACAACTTTGCGCAGATCCTTCAACGGCTACCCAGAGGTGACGCATCGGCTTCCAACAACTACTCTGGAAATGCCACACTGTTTAAGGTACAAGTTAATTTTGAAATCCCTATCTGTGAGGGTCAAATAGATGCATATGCTGTAGATAAATGGTTAAATCTGCTAGATGAATATTTTTATGTTCATGAATTTTCGAGTCGGGAAAATATTGTTTTCGCTCTTCCCAAAGCAGCCCCCCACGTCAAGGACTCGTGGGAAACCTACTGCGAGTAGAAGAATGAAAGTATGGGCTCACTATTTTCAGCCACACCCACTTGGGATTCATTTCGAGATTCCATCAAGCAGCAGTATTACCCTGTCAAAATCTACGAGGAGGAATACATAAAGTGGACCACGCTACAGCAGGGAAGGGACCAAGATGTGCCAATGTTCACAAGAATTTCTCATACCCTTTGCACACAGTTGGGTATCAAAGATTCTGATCTATATCTGGTACTCAAATACTGCGGCTGCCTATGCAGATACATCCAGGAAGAGATGGAGTTCCTGAACATCTCCTCACTCGGCGCAGTGTACCAATACGCTGTCAAAATCGAGCAAAAGTTCAAACAGAAGAAGCGAGACTTTGCATCTACAAATCCGAAGCCCAAAGGACAAAGCCAAGGTGGGGTGACCCAAGACAACTCGCCAAAGTTGCAAGAAAATAAAAACACCACGAAGTCGAAGAAGGACACAGGAAAGTGGTGTGAGTTCCACAAGAGCCCCACTCACAACACAAGTGAGTGTCGGACCAAGCAATCATTAGTGCCCGAGTTGAAGGCTTCCAAATCAGATGCATGTTTTTAACCTGAGCCAAAACCCGATAAGGGGAATGGCAAAGGGAAGCATATCATTGATGCGGATCCCAGTGCCACTGTTGCCATTGCCAAGATCCAGAAAAATGACCTCAAAGATCCAGAGGAGGGGGAATATCTTTTCCACTCACAAATGTGGGTGAAGGGTTCACTGCTGCAATTCATTGTCGATAGCGGTTGGGTTTACCGACTACACCACACCTGCAGCTGTAAAGTGTCAGGTGACTTCATGAAGGACGAGATCTCAAAGTTCGTCGGCAGTGTCACCTTCCTTACAACATTAAGTCCTTCACAGATGAGGTATTGTGTGATGTTACACCTCTAGATGTTTGTGATGTGCTATTAGGCCAGCCATACTTGTGGAGGAAATATGCTGTGTATGAGTCAAGGCCTCGTGTTGTCATTATTTCTTTGGATGATTCATTATACAGGATACTAGAGGTAGCCCCACATACCACCACCTCTTTGATCACTACTAAGAAAGGAAACAAGCTCATCTCCCAGACTAGGAAATTCATCTGTCTGGTTTGCTCCCAAAGTAAGGGGAAGACCGTTGCCACATCCATGACCCCCGCAAAGGGTTCCTCCACACAGCAGCAGTAGCAAAGGAATATAATCATGACAGAACATAGGAACAACTTCTCCTCACCCACAGGGGTACCACACAAGTTTCAGGTGGGCGACAAAGTTTGGTTACATCTACAAAGAGAATGCCTTACGAGAACCCATCAAAAACTTAGACCACTCCGACGTTGTCCTTACACTAGTACCAAGGCTATGGGAAACAATGCTTTGAAGCACAACATTCCTCCATTCCTTCACCTGCACCAAGTATTCAATGTGTACTGCCCTCGACCATGCTTCCCACCATTACTAGACACATCTGAGATTGAAGAACAACTCATTAGGGATCAAGTTCAGCAGATGGAGGAACTCAACGCAATGCGGACAATTGCTTCCTAAGGGGGGAGGAATGATCCAGGTGGATGTTGGTGGCCATCGACATATCCCATTTGGACCCCCACAACTGTCTCTTTCAGTTTTTCAGTTTCCTAAATTGTAGCATAGTTTACTATTTTTAGCAGTTTTTCTAGTCCTGAACTTCCGAAGCCGTTTTGAGGCCCTAAACGATGTTTTTTGGGAAATATGGGGGTAACATGGGTCCATGGACTGATGTTTCCCTACCCAAAGTTGTAGTGCTCGAATAGATCTTTCTAACGAGCTATTATACGCGTCAAACGAAGATCGTATGCCAAAGTTACGACCCTGGGAAATTGAGTTACCAATTTACCCAAACGAGGCCCACAGTTTGGTGTTTCATCTTCTAGGGTTAGGTTTTGGAATGTTAAGGGTTTTTCATTGTTTCTCAACAATAAATAAGCCTTCAAGCCTCATTGTAACACATTTTAGAGGCATGTAGATGCCACATCTCTTCTCAGAGATAAGCTACCATCACCCAAGTTGGTTTATTTCCATTACTGTTTGTAAGCATATTTCAGTATTTTACATTAATGAAATGAATTATTATTTCCGCTGCATATCTATGTTTATGGTTATCTCTGTAATTTGTTGCGTTCGTGTTTAAATCATGATCAAAGTGGGCCCTAGAAGACCCTTCCCCTATCCACATTTATCATAATATCCTCTGTGAGTATAATTTCCAATCCCATTTTTACAAAATATGTCATGGAGTGATGTTGCCTTTATACCAAGATGTCTTTGATGAAAGACCCCCTAGATTATCTAGAGAATATAGAGATGATCTTATAGCCATAGGTAAATAGTTTTGAGAGGAATCCTTCACTTATGTTAGGGTTTTTAGCAATTTGGCTAGTCCACACATTCTCCCCCTCTATGTTCCTATCAAGCTTTTAGCTCGATAGGTTGCCTATCAAGCTGTGGGCAATGGCCTGACTAAATCCTTTAAAGAAGCCAAGAATTTCATTTGGCCATCATGCCCTATTCACTGTGGAGTACATGCTTTGGAAAATTTCAAACACGTGGCACTTGAACTTGAATAGATGCAATGCTTAAACTTTCCCACTGTTCTATCTAGGCAATATGACCCAAACAAAGTAGCTCACAATTTTACTGCTCAAGTCAAAGTCAAACAATTCCAGCATGAACCTAACGATTTTGATGACTTATTTGAGTTGGACCAAGATGACAGACAGTCAGAGAAGTTAGCTAAGGCTCTCTTGAGCCCAGAGGAATTAAATAAATTCAGAGAATACATAAGTAAAATGTTAGAAAACCTCCCTCTTGATACACTGAGGATTTCTCAACCAGATCTATAGCTAGATCATGTTTTGGCCCAATATTCAAAGGATAGAAATATCGAACAGGGTAACAAAGAAGGCACATCATCAATGCAACAAACTAATGGATCTATATTTGCCAACGATTTATATAAATTATGGAAACAATTTGATCAAATTATCAATACAGGATCTCAGGAAACACATATTTCAACTCCAAAAGAAACGCTTAATACTCTTGAAATCACTAAGAAGAACCCTCTCACTATTGGGTCTTCTTATAAATCCATCAACATTGATGATTTGGAAATCATCCAAGTTCACCCTGCTTCTGAAGTTGTTCTTAGAATTGAAGAAATACCTCATCTCGATGTATTTTACAGTCTGAAACACAAGGTTGTTATGAGCAAGCAGAGAAAGGGAAAGAGAGTAGAGCAACCACAGGCACTAGTTCTTAGAGATGTACCAGTAGAAGTTGTGTGGAAAGATCCACAAACCAACCTTTCTGATGATTTAACTAGGCTATCATAGTTTGGAGGGGCCTATGCCACAACAACTATTGATAAAGCCTTAGAAATCCAATACTTAATCAAAGACAAGGATGACATAATCCTACAATTGGAACAAGAATTATTGAATGCAAAAAAGGAATTGATCAAGGATGGCAAGTATAGTTAACCTAATTACAAAAAATCTTTGATGAGATGAAGCTTTAGCATGAGGCTGATGTCAAAAGAAAAGATGACCAATTACATCAACTCCAACTCATAATTGATCAATTGAAGGATAATCCTAAGATTGAGGATTTGAAGAAAGAATACTCTCCTTGCCCAGTAGTAGGTGGTATTTTTCCATAACTTAACAACAATCAACGATCTATGTCAAAGAAGTGATTCGCTGATGAATCAATTGTCTGATCTAAGAACATAGTTTGAAGACATTGAGGAGAAAATATCTGATTATATTACGTGGCAAGAGAATGCATATGGAAGAGCGACGAACTCTCCAAATATAGAGGATTAACATAAACAAAACCTCTTTAGGGACTGAGATATAAAACTAAATCAAGTTGAAAGATCCATTTTCAGTATGAGGGACATTGTGAGCAATTTTACTGAAATCGTCCAGAAGAATCTTTTTGATGCTAATCTAATTCAATAATGCCTAGTTGACGCTTTTCCCGATGTTAAAACATTGATGAAATATTGGGAGGATAGTTCCAAGGCAAAGGAAGATAACATTAAAAAGTTATCAAAGTTAAATCTTGAACATTATTGGCAGTACTTAGTGAAACCACATAGCCAATGGTTGATCTTACAGTGCCTAGAAAATAACTCTTCGAACATGCTTCCAGCTCTATCTGATGTTGTGTAGACAGGACAAATGTGTTTAAGGCCAATTCATCCTTCTGAATTGAAGCCCATGGTGTATATTTATGAATTAAGGCAACAAATGGGAAGGCAACCGACCTCTTATTCTTGATGTATTGTTGAAAAAGACTCTATGTTTTTCCTTTTGATTTTATTTAAAGGTTCTCCTCAATATCTCATTTATTTACCATTTTTACAGTTTGATTCCTAAGTTATAAATACCCTTTCATATATTTTAGAAAAGGGTTTTGAATTTTTGTAAACAAGGCTTTAGAAAGTTGCACTATTGTACTTTTTAATCATATTAATAGAAAAGTTGAACCAAGACTATTTTATCATGAGGAGAGCACTAGCTTATTTAAATTTCTTTCATTTCTATTCATCACATCCATTTCATTGTCTTTACTTCACATTTAACTATATACTTTTAAAGGGAAACTAGTCTCATTATCCCTAGGAGCCACTATTCCAAATGGAAAAGGAATTATTTTCAAGTTCTTGACCGGGTCGTTATCCCTGATGTTGAGGCAACGGCATTTCAAGTCTTCAACAAAAGGCTACAAAAAAGGAACATTTTCCTTTTCCCTTCATTGACCAAGTCTTAGATGGACTTACAGGGAAGAAATTATTCTCCTTCCTAGATGGATTTAGTGGATAACCCTGTAGACAAATATAAGACCACATTCACATGTTCTTGGGGTACCTTTGCTTATAAATTTCTTCCATTTGGTTTGTTCAATGCCCCTGCTACTTTCCAGAGGGAAGTTTTGAGAATTTGTTTTGAATTGGTTCATGACTCTGTTGAAATATACATGGATGATTTCACTCCTTATGTATGTGACTTCCATGAAGCTCTCTCCAATTTGTGCAAGGTCTTGAATAAATGCATTGGAATGAATCTCTCTCTAAGCCCCGAGAAATGTGAGTTCTTGATGAATGAGGGGATTGTCCTTGGCCATTCCATATCCAAGGAAGGGATGTAGGTTGACCCAAACAAAATTTCCATCATCAAAAGGGTCCCTACCCCTCAAAAGCATAGAGATGTCAAGAGTTTCTTGGGACTAGCTGGTCATTATAGGAGATTCATAAAAGACTTTAGTAAAGTGGCTTCACCTTTGTTTGGGTTATTGGCCAAGGATTCAGATTTTTGTTGGACCAACAATTTTCAAGAGGCACTTGAAGTGTTGAAAGAAAAAGTGATCACTGCACTCATCCTGAGGGGTCCCAAATGGGCATTGCCTTCCCATATCCATACAAATGCATCAGGTAAAGTTGTGGGGGGGTCCTTGGTACAAATAGAGGATAAGTTGCCTTATGCTATCTATTTCATAAGTAAGAATTTGTCTAAAGTTGAGTTCAATTACAGTATCACTGGAAAAGAACTCTTAGTTGTAGTACATTCTTTAAACAAATTCAGGCACTATATCACTGGGTACCAAAATTTTATTCATATTGATCATGCAACCATTAAATATTTGATGAGCAATCCTAAAGTAAAATCTAGGATAATTTGATGGTTGTTATTATTAGAATAATTTTATTTGACTATTATTGACAAACCATGGAAAGTAAATGTCGTTGCATATTTTTTGTCCAGGTTACCCTTGCCTACAGGTAATGAGGAGATGGTGGATGATCAACTTCCAGATGAACATCTCTTTTCCATCTCAATGATTTCTCCTTGAATTTTTTACATAGCCAACTACTTGGTTGGTGGGATGATCCCTCATAATCTATCATCCAGGGAGAAAATAAAAATTATAAGGAAAGGCTCTCTTTTCACTTGGATTGGGGGTAATATTTCCATATTGGGACCAGATCATATCTTGAGGAGATGTGTAAGAGAAGAGGAGGTATTTGACATCCTCTTAGCATGTCATTGTGGATCTTGTGGAGGTTATTTTTCTTCTAAAATGACAACCTTTAAAACTTTATAGGTTGGGGACTATTGGCCCACTTTACATCAAGATGCAAGGATATACACCACTAGATGTGATCAATGCGAAAGGATGGGAAGACCCATGCCCAAGGATGAAATTCCCCTACAACCTCAAGTGGCCTTACAGCCATTTAATAAGTCGGCCATGGATTTCATTGGGCCAATTGATCCACCATCGGGACAAAAGAAGTACATCATTGTATGCAATGATTACTTGACAAAGTGGGCTGAGACAAAGACATTCAAAGTAGTAACTGATAAGAAAGTGGTTTAGTTTTTAAGAGAAAACATCTTCTAAAAGTTTGGGTATCAAAGGGATGTATTCACTGATCAAGGAGCATAATTCACATCAAATTTGATTGAAGATCTCGTGAGGAAACACCATATCAAGCACAAGACATCCTCTGCCTATCACCCTAAAGCAAATGGGAAAGTAGAGGTAACAAACAAAGCATTAGAGAGCATCCTCATCAAGGTTGTTAGCAAAACTGGGAAAGATTGGGTAGAGATACTAGTAGAGGCCACTTGGGCCTACAACACCACTTGGAAAACTACCACTGGATTCACTCCATATGACTTGGTTTATGGGAAGAATACTTTGCTTTCTATTGAGTTTGAATATAACACTTTGAAAATGGTAGCTCAGTCGGACTTAGATGTCACTACAACACAACAAGAAAGGTTGCTCCAATTTAATGGCTTAGACGAGTCTAGAATGCAAGCTCTCCTACACATTGAAGTCATACAGCTGCAAAGGAAGGTTTGACATAACAAGCATATCAAGGAAAATACTTTTCAAGAAGGGGATTGAGCCCTGTTATATGATTTTAGTTTCAAATATTTCAAAGGGAAGCTAATGTCAAGATGGGTGGGTTCCATACCTAGTAGAAAAGTGTCATGAAAGTGGATCTATCCAAATCAGAACCATTGATGAGGAAGGCATTCCCTTACTTGTAAATGGTTATAGGTTGAAGTTATATAGAGACCTTTGTCCAAGGAAAAATTTATCAGTTCAGTCAAAAAATAATTAAATGTGATTGGGAGTTTCATAGCTTCTAGTCCACAACCTTCCTAGAAATTTGAAAAATTAAAAAAAAAATAAAAATGCTTGGATGAAAACCTCTATGAGGCATTTGAGGCCAACTCCAAGGTTGAAAACCTCTCTGAGGCACTGCAGGAGCCAAAAAAAAAGAGCAAAAATAATAAATATCCCTAGGTGAAAGCCTCCTTTCAGGAAACTAGGGAATGCATGCGCATTGAAAACCTCCTAAGAGGCATCCTATTTGTCTCAAGAAAAAAGGGAAAATAAGAACACAAGGAAGAATCCTATACCATGTATTCTAACCTTTCTCTTGTTTTGCAAGATTTCACACAATGGCATATTTTATGGCTAAAGGCCAAAATCTACAAGCTATCATCCATCCCTTTATCCATACACCTAATATCCATCCTCTCCATTCATATGGCCATCTCTCTGCACCATCCCATCAACAAGAAAATCAAATTTCACCTCCTCCCTATGATACTATAGGAAGGACCTGTATTACTACAAGAGGCCCTATAATGCTACAGGAGGAGATTGTAAAGCTACAGGAAGGAGATAGAAGGAGGAGAATAGCCCAAAAGACCATGATGACTCTAAGAAATGATAAATAGGGTCCTCCAATGAATTTTCTATCATCCATCCATCACCCCTCCACTTCATTTCACCAAAAATTTGCTCAAACTCTCCACTTTGTCCTACTGTAAAAAAAAACACATAAGCCACTATTTTCTATTTCTACAGTGTATACACCACTTCTCCATGACTCTAATCTTGTCCTCATGAATTTTCGTCATCTCCCCCAACACCATAATGCAAACTAGAGACTTCAAAGGGGAATCAAAAGACTGTTATAGGAAGAAAACTCTTCTTGTAGTAGCCTACGCAACCACAACATAAATCACTAATATTATTTTTTTCCCACCACTAAACAGGATGATGGAGCCTTGTTTGGAACTATGAAGAGACACATCATCCTCAAGGAGGCTTTCCACCAACAGAAATAGCTTTAACACTAGAGGGGTACCTAAAAACACATAGCAAAAGCAACAATCAAGGTATCATCAAGAAGGAAGACATTTGCAGGAAACAAGTTAAAGAGTCAACTCCCTTGATCATAATGATAAATGGCCCAGCTCCAGTATGAAACCTTTTGCAGTAGTTTGATCCACACGTAGGCTCAGGTATGGTAACCTTAAACCTCCTCCCTATGCATGAAATGACTAAAATGTGTTTTGAGCGAGAAAAGGTGCTCTAATAGTGTAGGTTTTAACCCCATACAGAAATTACCCGCATACCAATTCTAAATCACAGAAAAATAAACAATGCGAGAGGATAACACATAAAACACATATACAGAGATTTCCCACTGGATCCCAAAACCGGAACTACCAGCTTGATTTTTCATTATGTTCCTTTCAATGTTAGAATGCATATTTATACATGCCGAAGCATCCAATACCATGGACCGAAAACCATCACATCCAAAAGCATGGACCGAAAACCATAGGTAGGTTCACCCAACCTAATATAGGGTCCAAAGAAGCTTTTGCCGGGGCGCTGCCCTGGACCCCGTAGAGGGGGGGTACCCGCCCCCCATGACCCCCCCACTGCGCAATCGGCGCAATGAAGGGGGGGCTCTGCCCCCCCTCTAACTCCCTGGTTCACTGCGTAGGCTAGTCGTGGAAAGAATAGAACACAACCAAACAAATAGGCTAGAGATGGCCAGTGAACTTGGAAACCCTAAACTAGTAAACTTAAGTTTAAGTTAAGTCACCCATGCAACATGGACATGTCAACTTAAAATGAAGTGGTGTCCTCAAATATTCGAGTGATAATCATGAGGAGAGAGAAATGATTACAGTTAGTGGGGACATCAGTCGAAAAAAGGAAACTTGTGTTAATGCCAAGTCACTAGAGTGCTCCAAGATTTTAACCAAAATAGGATATTATGTGCTATGCTCGACTTCATTTGTAACATGACTCATTCCAAAAACAGGTAGAGGAATGATGAGCTAGTGCATCAAACAACCTAGGGTGCCATTGAGGAGTTTAAAACCCTGTCTGCAAGTTCTATAGGAGAAAGCTACAAGTAGGCCTATAAGTGCTACAGGAGGGTTGAGAGGAGCTACAAGAGGAACTTGGAGGTGAAAAAGGAGTCACAAGGGCTCGATGTTGTCTAAAAACCTTCAAGCACACCTAGAATTTTTTTGACAAGAAGTATGTGATACCCTCCTTGCTCATTTCTACACCCATTTTCATGAGATGTATGCTTGAAATTAAGAGTCTATAATAGTCAAATTATGAGTAGGAGGTATTTTTGAAGTTTTATGTGGTTAAAAGAAGAGAAAAATAGTTTGGTTGATGTAAATTTGAGCACCCTTCTCTCTCACTACTACCAAGAAACTTAAAACTGTTTCACCATTAAGACTATTTGAAATTTTTTGAATTCCACGCCTACATAGCATCAAGGAGGAATAGTAGAAGAAATGGGGGAAGGATTTAACAGAAGGAAACCCTTAGACACTAGGAGAATTCACCAATAATCTCTTGTAGTGGAGATCTTCATAAAACACCAGTGGTTGTGTTTCTTTGAATTTCTAAAGGGGTATAATGATGATCTTTCTCATGAATTTTACATGGAATTACACTCTCAAGAGGAATAAAATGCCACTACTATTATCAAAGGGTTGGTCATCTCTCTTAGTCCTGAAACCATAAGAAGAGTGACCACCTTGCCTCTAGGAATTAGGTGGAGCAAATAAGACAAGGAAGTGAGTGTTACAACTAGGAAAAACTTGTTCCTTTCGAAAGAGAAGCTTATAGAATATAAGAATGGAGTGAGAAGGGAAAGCCTACCTTACCCCTGGGATGTGGTAGCTTACCATATCCTTAAATATATATCTTTTGAAGGGAGATTAAGTTTGGTTTATGCCTACCACTTCAAGCTACTCCATGAGATGAGATTCAAGGCATAATTTCCTCTCTCTCAAAGACTTAGTGTCCCCCACTTCCTCCTACAATCAATCATGAGATGGGAGAAGGAAAACACCAACATTTAGCTCATAATAGCCTCACCAAGTTAATAGTGGTGGATTCTCTAAATCACTTGAGGATCCCTATCATATGGAACATATTTGTGGACATGGTTAGGGATACTTTCATAAAAACCCAAGCCATCACACCTAGAGAGACACCAACCTCTAGTATTGTAGGTAAAGAAGAAAAAATAGAGGAAGAAGAAGGAGAAAAATCAAAGGAGGAAGAAGTAGAAAGAATAGAAGAGAGAGAGAGAAAAACAAAGGAAAAAGAGGTAGTAGAGACAGAGGAAGGAGAAGCATAGATGAAAGGAGAAGAGGGGGAGAATAAAGTAGAAGAAATAGTAATCCCTTAGGATACTTCTCAACTTAAAGGAGCATAACAACAACCACATCAAATAAGTCTATCTCCAGGAGATACTGAACAAGAAGTAGCTGAAACATTAGCTACATTGGGCACCCCTGTGAAGCCAAAGAGGAAGCAATCAAGACAAGGTCCCATGTATTTCAGAACCATGAAGAGCACTAGAATTATACAAGGGAAACCAAAAAATCCTATAAAGGTTCCTATAATTATTTATGAGTCACCAAGAAAAAAGGAAGATATAGGACCCGGTGAAGGAAAGATTGAGGAAGTCACTCCTCCTAAAACCAAAACCAAGCCACCTATAACACCTGTGAGTATGCCTACCACTAGGCCAGTCACCTTCAAGAATCCAACGAAACAATCTTCCTTTGATAAAGAATAAAAAGAGAAGCTACAGGAGGATTAGGGTTTCCTACAAGAGGGGTAGAGCCTGCTATAGGAAGAACAAGGGAAGCTACAAGAGCACAAAAAAGAGCTACAAAAGGAAGGAACCACCTCAAAGTCAGTTGGTAAATACCTACAAGAGCTCCAAGAGCTTAAACCACAACCTAACTTGGGGTCCTATTATAAATTTATTCAAGGAGGAAGGGTTATCCCTGAAAAATTTGCAATCCCACTCCTCTATGAGCTGGAGATAGAGCGAGGAAGAATCCACAAGTGGATGGAAATTACTAAATCTAAGAATGTGGAAGATGTGGGGCTCATGGAAGAGAATTTCATTGAAGTGGGTAAGGATTTAAGTTATTTGAGACTAAAGGAGTCCATTATGAAGGAGCAACTACATGCAGAAAACACAAGGTTGAGAGAGAGGTTGCAGGAGAAAGAAACACAACTTTCCACCATGGCAAGTCTCTCTATGGAATCCCTACAATGTAGGAAACCATCAAAGTCTTATGCTCTCTTTCTTAAAGAACATTGGCTACAATTCCAAATCAAAACTCTGGCACAATATGGATCTATGCCTTTTCAGAACTACATGCAGTTTAGAGTTTTTCAACCAAACTAACATGGAAGACAGGAAAAAATTAGTTGAATTTTATATGCACAATCTCACTTTGACAAATCTGAATTTTCGGGATCCCAATTCAATATTGAGGGATATGTAGTTGATGGCTTTAGCATCCTAGATGACTCATGAGGAAACAAGAGTAGAGGAGGTGAAAAAGGTAGTGGAAAAAGAGGAGAATGAACCATTGTATATCAGAGTAGAGCTAGTGATCCCTAAGGCTATCATTAACAACCATAACATCATCTCTAGTAATGATGCTTTAACACCTAAATACACTGCTACCTAGTAGCAAGCCATTCTACACTTTGAAGACATATTTAGGATGTTGGGAATAGAAATTTTGCAACCCTTCCAAAGAAGATGGCATGCCTTACCCCACAACCTACAAATTAGGGAATATCACTCTCCTGAAAGGCTATGGAATGCCTTGGAGAGAACACCATTGTACAAGAGGATCATGAAGAGTATGAAAATTAGGTGGATAGGACTCAAAATCAGTCCACTCATGCTACTAGGCTTACAAGAAGGAAGAGATGAAGCATAAGAGCAGATAATGCAAGTTTTTACCCAAAAGAGGGCACACCAACTGAGGAGCCTTGGGATGTCAGGGAGGCCACCAGGGCCATGAAAGAGCTTCACATGGATGATTGAGTTGCTAAGAGGATGAGAAACACCTTCATAAAGGGGGGTGATGATGATTCACATCAATAGGTATATTTTGAATATCATTATGCCATCCTCGAGCCTTAAAACTATCCTTCTATCACATTAATTCACATTTTTTGTTATATTACGCTTAGTAAGAGGAGTAAAATGTGTTTTTCATAGTATGTGTCCTAATGTGGTTTTATTGTAGGAAAAAGAAGCATTTTTTAGGCTATTACTATGCAAGGGATTTATGGAGATAACTACGAGAGAATCTAGGGGGGGTTTTCCACCTCCTTAACTCCCTAACTCGGCTTTGGATCATAGTATGGTCTCTCACTAGTTCGAATTCATTGGCATCTGAGTGATTCTTAGTCCAAGTGAAGCTCAAGAGGGACAAAATCAACCATTTTCAAGATCAAGGAGGGACACACTCCTAATTTCAAGGGATCTGCTCTCAACTACCTTTTTGTATAAATAAACAAGAAGAAGATCTCATTAGGATTCAAAGTTTTTGTTTTGCTAGGTGTAGCTATTCAAGTTGAAGCTTGACATTGTTACTTTGAACTTTTATGTGATGTATGAGACCTGCACTTTTTGATAATGAGAAGTTGGATTTTATGTTGCATTTGAGTTAGTGTCAAAGGGCTGAGACCCTTGGGTTTGGGCCCAACCCATAGGCTTTGGTCCTTCTGTTTGTACTTATGTTTCCTCTTTATTCCAATAAATTCATATTTTCTTTCATTTCAGTGGATATTAATTATAAAAACTTGTGGTTGGAGCCTCTACATCACCTGTCTTGTGGGAGAATGAGTGGAAGGATTCACAACCATAATCCAAAAATGTTGTGTTTATGATTTATTAGAAATAGATTAGTGTTAGTTGCCATGTTTTGCATTTTCTTTCTGTAGCTTAGAAGTCATTTTAGTGATTAGATCAGTGTTACAACATAAACTAGATGTTATTTAAATTCAACTCACATTTTCCATCACAGGTTATATCATTTTGTTAATGATAGATGGATGTATGCATGTGATTGATTAAATGGTTGTGTTGATCTATAGGGAACGACACCTTTACTAATTTCATCTTAAACTCTTTCATCTACTCTTTCCACCTTCAGATTACGTCCCAAAACTTCATTTCATAAGTCATTTTTCCTAGTATACCGTGAGCACTCATCTTAGAGCAAGATAGACCTTTGGGAGGTCCTAAGCTTGGCTAAGGGATCAAACCAATCTCCCTTAATTTTATTCAACTTCCATCCACCTCTCCATAGCCTAAAGACATCATTTTCAGCTTAAAAATCCACTCATAATCCCTCATGTAGCATTACAAGCCCTCCTATAGAAGCCACCTATAGCAAGCCTATAACACCACTTTCCTTCGTCAATTTTGGTCCCTACTGAAAATTTGGCTTAGTCAAGATAAATAATGACCCCGAGTTATCATTTCATGATCAGGGGAAGCCCCTAAGCCACTCGAACCATTCCTTTTCTTCAGTGTAAAACATAGAAGAATTAGTCATTTTATCACAAGTATGATGAAAGTAGGCTATTGTTTTTCAAGAAAGTGTGAGCTAGGTAGTTGATACATGCAATTATGAGTGGTAGTTTGATGAATTATGGAAGATAAACTAGATTCCTTTTTTCAAGTAGATTTGGTAGTTTGATGGATTTTGCAAGATAAAATAGCTTTCTTTCTGCAGGTAGATTATCCCAAGTTGAGTAATTGGCATTTCCACTTTCATAAATAGAAGTAGTTTTCAATTATCAACAAGATTTCATTTTAATTTAGTAGGAGGAATGGTTTATGAGCACTTTTGATCTAATGTCATAACTGAGGGTGGCATTGGTGTAATCCAATCTTCTGTGCATATAGCACTATCACCTCTAAGTTTGTACGAGCATCAAGTTGATAATTTGAGTTGAGGAGCCCTTGGTAATTGCAACTTTCTTGGTGCAATACCAGGGCTCACCAATTACACTACCTTGAAATCTCCTTCACAGCTAGGGAACTCAAATTCTCTACATGCACTAGCTATTTTTGGTTGATTTATTAGTTAAATGGATGATCACTGAGTTGTATTGTTGTCCCACTGCACAACTGACCTCCAACTAGTTTTATTAATTGTTAGAACTAGTTTAGCTAAGTACAACTGGAAATAGCTGAATTGGGTTGGTATAAATTAGAAATCAACACATGCAAACTGAACTCCAAGCCCTTAACTTGAATTTACTGATCTGAATAAGTGACAAGAGCCATGTCATCTCAGTTAATTTCCTCAAAGATGTCTGTTGATGTGGAAATTTTGAATTTTCTTAATTTGACCAAGGCTAAGTCAAATTGAGCCTTTCTTTCCACACTTCTCAACAATCCCTCTTAGAAAGAAAGGAATTTTCAACCACCCCTATCCTGCACCTATGAAATTTTAACTTCCCTCTTGACAAAGCCTTTATCAAGATGTAAACATCTTGTTCCTATGTAGGAATGTAATGTAGTAACGTTATCCTTGTCTGGACATGGTTCCGTGAACGATGATAGAATATATCTATATGCTTGGATCGATCATGAAATACCATATTCTCAAACAGTTTAATGCAACTTTGATTATCACAATAGTTCATAGTTGGATCCATCTCCTGACCAAACGGTCCCACAAGTATCTTTTTCATCCAAATCACCTCACATGTTGCTTAACTTGCAACCATGTATTCAACTTTTGTTGAGTTAAGCGCCACAAACCTCTTCTTCATGTTGTACCAAGAAATTATTGCAGACCCAACACTAAAAATTTAATGTAATGTACTCTTTTGGTTGGATGGGCTCCCTTCCCAACCTACATTTGTGAAGCCACACAAATTCACCCCCTTCGTCCATCTATACCATAATCCATACTGGGTAGTGCCTCTAAGGTGCTATAAAACATGATTTGTTTCCTTCCAATACAATTTGGTCGACCTAACCATAGGTTGGCTCAACTGGTTGAATGCATAGCAAAAATGTGGTCATGTGTTCACAAGATACATCAATGATCCCACTAGTTTTCGGTAAATGGTAGCATCCACCTCTTCACCTGAAGTGGCATCCTCCTTCCTCTAGTTGGTCAATATAGGTGGCTCCATGGGCTTACAACTCTCGATGTGAAATCTCTACAGTATCTTGGTGGCATACTTGACTAAAGACCTAAACAATTCCCCATCACCTTGCCATACTTCTAGCCCAAGGAAGTAGTGCATGAGACCAATGTCTTTCATCTCAAATTCCCTTGCAAGAGTTGATCAGTTGCTCAACACCTGTCAATATTAAAACATCAACATATAAATAATTATAAGAAATTTACCTTCTATAAAAATATGATAGAGGTCTGCTTCTGCTTCACTTTTGATGAAGCCCAATCTACTGAGATAATTGTTGATCTGAGTCTACCAATATTGGGATGCATGTTTGAGACTGTACAATGCTCACTTGAGTCTACACACATGAGATTCCCGATCAAATGTCTCAAAACATTCTTGTTTCTCGACATACACTTCCTCCTTAATAACACCATTGAGAAATCTTGTTTTTACATCCATCTGGTGGATCTTCCACCCCATCCACGAAGCTAGTGAAATAATTGATCTAATGGATGAATACCTTGCTACGAGAGGAATTTTTTCCTCATAGTCAATTCCCTCTTCTTGAAAGAATATTTTGGTCGCAAATATGGCCTTATACTTCTCTATTCTTCTGTCTGCTACATCCTTAACATTGAAGATCCATCCCAAACCCACAACATAATTATCTTTCTATCTTAGTACCACTTCCCAAACATTTTTCTTCATGATGGATTCGTATTCTTCCACCAATATATCAACCCAAACTAGTTTCTCAACTTCTTCCCCAAAAGAGGATGGCTTAGTCTCTACAATATTAGTCATTAGAGCCATGTAGCCAGTGTACCTCTTAGGTGATCTCCTTTTCCTGTGCAAATTTGAAGGAGCACCCACATTATACCTTGCATCCTACACTAATATATAAACTTCCCTGGTTCTTTTTTTTCCTTCTCTAGATGGTTCTGCTTGAGTAGATGTCTCCACTTTCCCTCCTCATTGTTCCTCCATTTGTGGTTGCTCCACAACTTCATAAGGCTCCTCCTTTGGATCTAAAATCTCCTATTTTGGTGGGATTTGAAGCTCCCTCTCAAGAGAGCACTGCTGTTGCGGGATTTTATCCCCTAAGACTCTTGGGTGGAACCCTAGTAGACAGAAAGTTGTCTAAATCAAGAAACATGCACACACACAGCCATTATGGTAAAAAAAGCTATTTCTAAGGTGAGAAGGACATACCTCAGGTCCTACGTTTGGGTAGTTCCTCAAGGGTCCAAACCCTTCTTCACATCCCTTCCGCTCCTTTGCCCTATAAAAACAACAATTCCAAGGAATGCAGCAGTATATGGACAAAGATTTTATGTGAAAATCATCTTTATGTTATACAAGAAAGGAGTTAGTTATAAACTTTTAGACATCCCTTCATACATGAAATTCAAACATGAACATCACTAACATAAAGAAAGAAGCATATCGGGAAGAAGACGTGTTTCTTTATTAGACAAATAGAATAGTACAAAACAGAGCAATATCACCTGAACCACTTCTGCAGGCTCAAAGCTCAACCTCCTTTTGGATCCATCCCACCTCAAGCCTCTGGTAGGTCTCCTTCCAATACTCACTCCAAGATGTCATAACTAAGGGATGAACATCCAATCACAAGGAAACAAGGGTTTCCTGTACAAAATGGGGGAAGTGCAGAAGGCACAAGGGTCTTAAGACCTGATCAGGGGGAAATCTCAGTATAATAACCTTTCTCTATGTTCTCTCCTCCTCTAGGCCTTCCCTTTGGTGTCATTTTATACCAATTCCAAATTAGTTTTTTAGTTAGGAATTGGTTGGGGACAGTTGAGGCCATGGGCACTAACAGGTGATCAGCAGGTAAAACCCGTGATCTCCGCCTGAAAATAAGGAGTTTTATAATTTTTTAAGTGTTTTAATACATATACGCGGGTTGGGTATATATGAACCCACGTATACACGCGTTTAACTCAGGGCAATGTCGC
>APFE031639537.1:291166-323200 GCA_000404065.3 Pinus taeda | reverse complement strand
TTTCCGCGATTTTTTCGCTTAAAAATCGCGATTTAATCGCCAGGGGAAAAAACTCGCGATTTTTTCAAAAACGCGCGATTGAATCGCGATTTTCACAACACTGGTCTTTGTTACCCCTCCATTTAGCAGGGGTACCCATAATGAAATTTTGCATTGTTACCCCATATTTTGATAAGTAGGGCAGGTTTTGGGCATAAGGTAGCCCTCCTTGATTGGCTGGATATATCTTTATTCTTGGTTACTTTCGCATTATTTGAGGCAATTCATGTTTTTTGAGGCATAGGTCACACCACCTGAGGCAGATTTGGGGTTGTTTGTGGACATTTGGATGCCTCCTATGCATGCCATGTGGCACTTTCTTGAACACTGCCCTATGTGTCACATTGTGAACTGATTTGTACACGGTTAGGTGGCTGATTTGTACATGTAGCAGCATTTTGAGGTAATTGGATGACATGGACAGCTTACTTGGATGATTTGATATGTGTCACTTGCTTGGCGCACATGGGTGTTGTGGACAGGTCTTAATTGAAGTACCTTGAAGTATTAACGAGCTGGAGTAATGATTAGTTTTGCATTACTTGGCGGTTGAAGGGTTTCATGACCATATTTATGACTTAAATAATCATTTGCATGCATTAGGGAGGTGCCTTGACCCAAGGTATGACCTCGGTCCTTCATTTCAAGCCTTAATTGAAGACTCTTGACCATTATTACACCTTAATTATGGAGCTGTTATAATAATTTAGCCCTTGAGTAGAGATTCCCCGAAGTTATTACAATAAAAGAGGAGAACGCTGGAATATTTTGGGATAAGGAAGATGTCAGACCATCACTGGATGACTTTCACATGATCTAAGGGTGGATTTGGACCATATCTTGTCTCAAAATTCTTCCAATATATTTTAAGGTGTTACCCACCATCAGTGGGTGACCCCATAGGAGAATTTTTCTCCTAGATTTGTCTTCAACCTGTTACCACTCAAACGAGCAGGGGACTTAAAGGGGATCCCTAAAGGGCAATTGTTAGGCCAAGGGCAACAAATGGAGACTTAGCCCACTGTCACCTCTGTTATGGCTCCCTTCTATTTACGGACTTTCACCGATGGGAGGAGACCCGATATGTATGGAGTCACTAATGAACGATAAGTCAATGGATATGAGTGACCCAAACAGACCCTTTCCCAGAAAAGTTTGAAAGATTGAGCTTGCTTTCTCACTAAGCAAGGTATTATGTATTCTAGGGAAAGGAAGAGAGGATTTTGAGGGCTAGGTTTATGGGAATAGGCCCGTGAAATAGTTCCTCAATCCCTAAAATCCTTGTTAGAATTGGTATCCCGAATGGTTCTTGAAGAATGATCTTTTAAAGGAGCGGGACCACACAGGGCCAAGTGGACCCGGTCTAGGGTGAGGAAAATATGAAGCAACCAATGATATTCTTACCCTAGACAAGGTGGGGAAAGGATCAAGGAAATAATTTCACTTGACGATGTTGTCCTGACCCTATGAGGCACTAGCCTTGGGAATGGCAGGGCAAGTTTTGATCCCAGAGCTAGGGCTTGACTTTTCTCCCAACTCCACCGTCAGGATGACTTCAAAATTGGAGGAGAGCTAGAGGAAAGGCCAATGCAGGAGACCCTAGGAGATCGATTTTTTTTTTTATGGCTAGCTTGTCGGGAAATTGATGCCCTAGGTACCCCAATGTGGCTAGTCTCGGAAGAATGTGAGAAAATATGGATTTTAGTGACCACCCTTGGTAGATCAGTGCCTTACTCTTTGGGAAAATGGAGTCTATGTTGAGTAAGAGTAGGATTTCTTGGTTCCCAGTCAAGGAGATCTTAAGATCACTTCGTTTTCCTTCTAGGTCAAGAGGAAGCAACCTCGCAGCTTGTATACTTTTATGTGCAAGAGGAATGGCTTGTCAAGGTCAAATTTTACCCCTAGGAGATTTCACTCACATTACATGGCCCAAACATTGAAGGAATGCTATAATAGAGACAAACTCCACAATATTAAGCAGTAAATGCATGCAACAATTAGCCCTAGAACAACGAAAATCCCAGTCCAACATATATGACAAAAGTAAACAAGAATAACATCAAAAGTATGTACTTACATGTAATAGAGTATATCCATCCATTCACAATTGACAATAAAGAAGTTCCAAGAGAAGATAGACCAATATCCACACATCAAAACTCATCCATAAAGCTCCAATTCATCCTTAGAAAAAGTGCGAAAAGATCAAGAGAGATAAGAGATCCAAACCAAAGTGATGATGAGAAATGAACTCATCTCACTTGTATTTATATAGAACTTAGGGGTTCGAATTAGCCTCCTTGGTTTACATAAGCCCCAAAAATAAAATAATGTTCTAATAATACAACTTTTGGTGACAAGCCCACCAAATTAGCTCATAAATGAAAAAGTAGGCCTCTCAAGAGGTCAAATAATAATCTATGCATGTCGTAGGGCCCTTTAAGAGGCCTAATGAAGTCCATGGGTGCCACAATGAAGAATAGGACCCTCAAAAGCAGTGGACAAGGGGTTGGCCCCTTGTAATAACCTGTGGTGCTCCAAGTGACATGTTAGGGCACACAAGTGCCCTCATGGGTCTCCAAACAAATCGAAGATGCCTGTAGATCGCTTGCAAGGGATAGGAAGATGGTGTAGGTGATGCCACAACATGGTGCAAGTCCTTGATCATCTGCCAAGGATGGTGTAGATCTAGGCCGGCTGGGCATGATGGATCAAGTGCATCCTCCTCGTCCAATAAGTGAACCACGAGCAATCTCTGAATGGCTGTGGGGATCCATGAAGTGCAATTTGCTGTTGTGGAGGCTCACGGCTCTCAATGCTCACCCTACATATGCCAATGTAGCCCTCTGGAGGATTAGGACTTCGTATAGGGAGACCAAGCCCCAAATGGAAACCATCTGCAATCCTACATAAGATCCAATGCATTCCCTAGCCTTCCAATACACAAGTTATTAGAGAAATCAAGTACATGAGCTTACCTAATCATTGACCACAGGTGGGGACTTCGTAATGGCCTTCCCTTCCATATTGGGCTTCAAGATGTGCCAATGTCTCCTAAACTCCAAATGGGGTTAACCAAGCACCCTATTAGGTGGTTTCTACTTCTACAGGGGACAATATTCAGGTTATATCCTTCAAATAGTGGTGGCATGTGACAGATATGGTGAATGAAGTAGGGGATGAGAAGGGGGAGCCCTGGTCACATGTTGGGGTACAAGGGTAGCTAATAAGAGGGAAGCCCACACTTGGGTTTATAATGTGTAGGAGGGAGCAATTGTGGTACATGAGGTGCCCCGGCCTTGATTTTTCCACCCTTCTTTATATGCCTTTTCCTTTTTATGATTTTCTTTGATTAACTGCTCGGGGTTCAAAGGGTCAGAACATGATGTACAAGATATAATAGTGAATTCCCCCTTTTAAGGTGGGATAGTTCATCTCCCACTAGGGGTTGGGACAATCATGGGTTCATATATGATGAAGAAGGCTCATGGAACCTGTAGGAACCAGGGTGATGGCCATGATGATGGGGTAGAGTTCATGTGTTGGCTTTTGCCCACATGCTAAATGTATTTATCCTGACCATCTTTTGCATTTTGTGGTACATTTTCCTGTTGAATGTGGCCAAATATGCTTTTATATTTCTTTTTAGCTGCATCAACCTCCGGGCTTCATTCCAGGTCATGACCTAAGGTGTAGGCAAGGGGAAGAGGCAAGCTAATCCTATGTGGACCCAGGCGGGAGAAATTATGAATAGGGCAATAATGAGTGGAAAGTGGGGTAATATGAGTGGATAAGGAAGTGAGACCACACAACCAAAATTGAAGTGCCCCATGAAATACCAGCCCTAAAGCCAAATGGTCAGTAAAAGAGATTCCACGAGACTAGAATGCAAGGTTAATATCCAAAAGGGGTCTAAGGGACAAGGGCACAAACCTGACCCATTCTTTTCGCCGAATCCCCCCATTAATCCATGCCCAAAAGTGTCCATGATAAGCAAACTACAATACCTAATTACCAAATGACAAGGCATACCTTTAGGTTCGGGAGGCCCACCTTCAAACATACAATCATGGCAGATGGGTGAGGGACCACATGGCTGGTTCAAGTGGTGGAGAAAAGGTACAATGAGATAGTTGGTGGCTGCTGGCTAAGGGCCATCTTGGAGAATTTTTTTTCTCCTAGGGATATCACCCACAAACTGGTGGGTAACATTTGGCTCCAACTGGGATGTGATTTCTTGAAGGAGTGGGTGAAGCTACTCGAACGGGAGGTCCCTACAATTGCAACAATCTCTTGGTTACCACAGACTTGTCACCTGCGCATATAATAGATGAAAGACAGGGGGCAACATGCTTTCACAGCGTCTCATGATCCCACATGCTAATATTTTAGGCCATAAAATCAACAAAAAATAAAATATGCAAATATGCATCTATCTACCATGAGAAATATCATATGATGTTAGTTCTAATGCAAAATCAACATGTGATGCAACCTACCCTACCGTGCATATAATGTCAAGTGCTAGGTATAATCATAGACCCAATGCAACCAACATGTCAATTGATCAATACAAGAATGCATGCTTCCATGATTATTTTTGCAATGGACTTGACAATATAAATGGGAATAATGATGCAAGGAGTTACGGGGCGGGAGGAGGGAAAATAGGAGACCATATTATAGACAAAGGAATGTTAGAAGAAGGGACAAACATCAACCGAGAAGATTGAATTTGGTCTTCTAACCAGGAGATAGAAATGAGTCTTTGATGAAGAGCTATCTCAGGCCTATCATCCTCTAGGTAAGAAGGATTGAATGTCTCAAATGTATTTAGGATGATATTATTTTGGTCATTGGCAAAACAGGAAATGGACTCATTGTTGTATTTGGGGAAAAACCATTATTCTTGATTCTTCACAGGGGAAAGCAGCTCTTCATTAAGACTAGGAGAATGAACATAATCACAAACCTCTATTGAAGAAAAACCCTTTATCCGCATGCCCTAAGGGAGCATCTTCCTCAATTTCTTCTATATTAGAGTCATCTGGATTTACCACAATTTTGGAAGCCTCTACTTTGATTGAATCATCTTGGAACATAAAGAAGAAACCTTTCCAATCACTAGAAAGGGATTCATAAGGACCAACATTGCTATTCGGAAGGGGCGAAACATTTTCTTTTTCCTTGAGCTCATTCTTATGGATTTGAGAAACCATGGGGTCTTCATTTCTATAATCATATGCAATTCCCCAATCAACAACCCAAAAGTCACTCGCAGATTTTTTGTTTATTCGATTATCATGATTTTCCTCAGAATCTTCCCATTCTTCACTATATATAGGATTCCATTCATTCTCTTCTTTGGATAGGGAGGAATTTTCCTCCTTCCATTCCCGAAGAATGATCTCCATGGTATTTACTACATGATTTTGATAAAATGCCTCAAGAAGAAGGTCATTGGTAGGATTCTCTTTATATTCACTCTTCGTGTTACGAAGTCTTTCCGATTGCTCACAATAGTGGGAGAAAATCTCTTGGGAGTTATATGTGGCCATCAATTTCCGGAAAGACTTGTCATATTCCATCATCCATTCTTGCAATGTTTGAGGGCTCTCGGGGTTGAGAAATTCCTCATTGTCTTAGAGGATATGCTTTCTATTTCACGAGTCTCTCCTGTGGCATTATTATTAAAGTATGCATCAATAAGAGGCTCTTCTTCAACCATAAAACCGTATTCAATAACTTCCTCCTCTCGAAGGGCCATATCTAACATTTGGGATATGTCTTCATGAGATTGGAAACTCAGCCCTTCATGCAACAAGAACTGCGTAGTCAACACTGGAAGAGAAGGAATGCTTTTAGGTTTACATGATTCAAACCAATCAGTACTTGGGGCAATGGATAGGACGAACAATTCCATTTGGTCACAAGATTGAGAAATATTTTTTTTCTTTGAAAGGTACCTTATGAACCTTACCATGTGGTTGGCTGTGGAATGTGGATCCCCATCGAACATTGGCATATTTTTCATGGATTTCGATGAAGGATATCTTGGGGTCCCTGTCATATCTTTGGTGGGAAAATATGTGGTTGACATGTTGCTGGGTCCTTAATGACATGGGAGTCGCTAGGGTGAATGAAATTGCCTTAACAAATGCTTGCTTCACCCTATAAGCATTGACTTTTAAGTTCAATGAAGAACTAGGGCTTCGTTCTTCCAATGGAGTTGCCAATAATGATATGTCAATATGTCGTACGGGGAACAAAACACATGTTTCGTGTCTTCGGAAAAGGCGCCAAAATGTTACCACTCAAACTAGCAGGGGAACTAAAGGGGATCCCTAAAGGGCAAATGCTAGGCCAAGGGCAACAAATGGAAACTTAGCCCACTGTCACCTCAGTTATGGCTCCTTTCTATTTATGGAATTTCACCTATGGGAGGAGACCTGATATGTATGGAGTCACTAATGAATGATAAGTCAATGGGTATGAGTGACCCAAACAAACCCTTTCCCAGAAAAGTTTGAAAGATGGAGCTTGTTTGTTCACTAAGCAAGGTATTATGTATTCTAGGGAAAGGAAGAGAGGATTTTGAGGGTTAGGTTTATGGGAATAGGCTTGTGAAATAGTTCCTCAATCCCTAAAATCCTTGTTAGAATTGGTATCTCAAATGGTTCTTGAAGAGTGATCTTTTAAAGGAGTGGGACCACACAGGGCCAAGTGGACCCGGTCTAGGGTATGAGGAAAGTATGAAGCAACCAATGATATTCTTAACCTAGACAAGGTGGGGAGAGGATCAAGGAAAAAATTTCAATTGAAGATATTGTCTTGACCCTATGAGGCACTAGCCTTGGGGATGGCAGGGCAAGTTTTGATCCCGGAGCTAGGGCTTGACTTTTCTCCCAACTCCACCGTGGGAATGGCTTCAAAATTGGAGGAGAGCAAGAGGAAAGGCCAATGCAGGAGACCCTAGGAGATTTAATTTTTTTTATGTCTAGCTTGTCGGGAAATCGATGCCCTAGACACCCCAATGTGGCTAGTCCCAGAAGAATGTGAGAAAATATGGATTTTAGTGACCACCCTTGGTGGATCAATGCCTTAATCTTTGGGAGAATGGAGTCTATGTTGAGTAAGAGTAGGATTTCTTGGTTCCCAGTCAAGGAGGCCTCAAGATCACTTCGTTTGCCTTCTAGGTCAAGAGGAAGCAACCTTGCAACTTTTACACTTCAATGTGCAAGAGGAATGGCTTGTCAAGGTCAAATTTTACCCCTAGGATATTTCACTCACATTACATGGCCCATGCATTGAAGGAATGCTATAATAGAAACAAATTCGACAATATTAAGCAGTAAATGCATGCAACAATTAGCTCTAAAACAACGGAAATCCCAGTCCAACATATATGACAAAAGTAAACAAGAATAACATCAAAAGTACGTACTTACATGTAATAGAGTATAATTAGCCATTCACAATTGACAATAAAGAAGCATCAAGAGAAGATAGACCAATATCCACACATCAAAACTCATCCATAAAGCTCCAATTCATCCTTAGAAAAAGTGCAAAAATATCAAGAGAGATAAGATATCCAAACCAAAGTGATGATGAGAAATGAACTCATCTCACTTGTATCTATACACAACTTAGGAGTTCGAATTAGCCTACTTGGCCTAAATAAGCCCCCAAAATAAAATAATGTTCTAATAATAAAACTTTTGTTGACAAGCCCACCAAACTAGCTCATAAATGAAAAAGTAAGCCTCTCAAGAGGTCAAATAATAATCTATGCATGTCGTTGGGCCTTCTAAGAGGCCTAATGAGGTCCATGGGTGCCACAATGAAGAATAGGACCCTCAAAAGCAGTGGACAAGGGGTTGGCCCCTTGTAATAACCTGTGGTGCTCCAAATGACATGAGGGGGCACACAAGTGTCCTCATGGGTCTCCAAACAAATCGAAGATGCTTGTAGATCACTTGCAAGGGCTAGGATGATGGTGTAGGTGATGCCACATCATCGTGCAAGTCCTGGATCATATGCCAAGTATGTTGTAGATCTGGGGCTGGCTAGGTGTGATGCATCATATGCATCCTCCTTGTCCAATAAGTGAACCAGGAGCAATCTCTGAATGGCTGTGGGGATCCATGAAGTGTAATCTGCTGCTGTGGAGGCCCATGGATCTCAATGCTCACCCTACCTGGGCCAATGTAGCCCTCTGGAGGATTAGGACCTCGTATAGGGAATATTGGACAGAGAGGCGGAGAGCCACTAGTGGAGGCAGTGCAACACCTAGAGGGACTGACGTTGGGCCAGTTTGGGCCCATGAAGGCTTGACGCAGAGCCAAAAGGGCCAAAGCAGAATTGAGGCTGCCCTCACGCAGAAAACCGAAAATTACCGGGAGAGGTTGAAGTAGAAGCTCCAAGAGGCAGAAGAGACAACGCATAGCTAACACAGGGCCAACGTAGAGATAATTGGGGTTAGCTAGTTCTGCTGCTGGATCTGTCGGAAACTGTCGGGTAAAGTGAGGTAATCTCACTCAATTTTTTGCCATTATATTTATCTCTGTAACTGGATTGTTGGGAGGGCATCCAACATTGAATTTAGAACTGCTGCTTAATAATATAAAACCCTTAGCGTTGCTGCACCGGTTTTCCCATATTGGGTTTTTCCAACGACTGTTTTTTTCAAAAATAATGGTGTCCTATGTATCTTGTTCTTTGCTTAGTTTCTTGTTTCATGTAATCATATTAAATTGGTGTACGCTGCAGAAGTAATTTACTTCAGTATTTTTCAGAAAATAGCTTGATAATATATATTAAAATCAAGTAGGAGAAGTAAATTAAGTTTTGTTGCAGTAGGGGTTCCTTGGTGTAGGAATTTTCATAGGTTGCAGCTGCAAAGATCAAACAAGAGGAGGAGTTCGCCATGATAGCCAAGATGTTGAATTTTCTAAGTCTATCCGTTAGAAAATTAATCTGTATTCTGCTGGTTTATTTCTTCTACTTGTAAATTCTAAACAAGTTATTTAAAACATTTAAATACTGAAATAAACACAATACAATCACAACATCTCCAGATCATCAACTAAAAGAAAACAAACACACAAGTGACACTGTTATTTTTGGACAAATGTCCCCGGAAAACCCAATGCGGGAAAACCAGTGCAGCTATTCTGAGGGTTTATTGTTATGTAGTATTTCGTTGAGTACAACTGGGTGCCTAACCGGCTCACTCCACAGAGAAAAATACACAACAACAATACCTCTATCTTCGGAAACAGGTATTTAGAAAACCTATCCCACGAAACCCTCTCCGACGACTTTGAAGCTTAGCGTTGGTCCTTTTGGCCTCTTCGTCAGCCTCCTGCTGACCTTCGTCCGCCCCAGGACCCTTTGCGTTAGCCCTCTGAGGCACTGTGCAGCATTTGGGACCCTCTGCATCACTCTAGCAGCCTCTGCCTGGATGACGCAGTCCCTCTGGCCTCTGTGCTGTCTCTGCTGGGCTCTGTGTGGCCTAAAATGGCTGTTGCTCTTGCTCTCTTTTCTTCTGCGCTGGTCTCCCAGTATTGTCTCTGCCTCTCTGTCTAGTACTCACTGCCCCTCGCTGTTGATCATTGATTCACTTTTGCTTAGCAACCCCACTCTAGCAAAATGAATGATTGATAACTCTTGTGTGTTCTCCAACTGACCTTCAAGCTTCTTCTTATACTTTTATCGTTGGTCCATCGACGGCCGAGATTACATCTCTAATCAATGCCTAAGATTAGATTTGTCTTGATCCATGACTTTTGGAACCTTCTAACCCTGTTTTATGTTAATACCCATTAATATTTTATTTTTCCTAAGTTTAGACTTAGGAACTCCATTGAAAATATTAATTATTTTGATATCTCCTAAACCGGGTACAATCTGTCCAAACCATTTATGGGTCTTGAAGATCTCATGTTCTTTAGCCTCTCCACCAATTTTCATGGCTAGAGCACGTCCGATGTTACCCCAAATCAACACTCCCTTTTAGCGAGGACTGTGCTCTAGTAATACTCCTCACTGAGTATCACACTGATTATCCGGCATCGGTACTTGTGTTGATGCTAGGCCTCCTCGCCCAACATCCTCTGCATTGCTGCATCTTGTACTGTTGCCCATGGCGCTGCCACTGCCACTGCTGCATCTGTACAATAGCTCCCTCTGCATCCGTGCTGTTGCTGGTCCATCCTCCCAGCACTGCATCTACAATGCAACCCCCTCTCATCATGTTGCATTGTGCTACTGCATACTGCTACTGCATCGCAACTCAGTTACTGAGAAGTAAATAACTGATCTGCCCAACTTCTGACATCCCTGTCAAGCTAGAAACACTCCCAATGCTGAGGCTCTCTCTGCCGCTAATAAGTGCTCCCTCTACTGACCTTTGCATTGTTGCAACAACTCCTTGCATCTTGCACTATTGCACATCTCTCTGTGCCATCTTGCACTGGTACAACACTCTCGTGCCTCTCGCACTATTGCAGCCTGCTAGCCTCGTGCTGCCTTGGGACTCCTGCACTGTAGCACTCTCTGCCGCTCCATCCGCATCCGTCTCTACCCATATCTGTCAGTCCTGCTACTCCTCTTCGGGGCTCCTGTAGCAAGGTATAATCCAAGAGGTTGGGTACCTCAAGGATCCTGACCCTCATCCCCTGTAGTCTTCATGACTACAGCTCGATGTCTCCCCACTTCTTCTCAAGAATTTTATACTTTGTTTTGCAAAAATATAGCTTAACAAGACGAATTTTAATGAAGAAGCATCTCTAGGAACATTCATTCATAATACATGGCCCATACATGAAATATCACTATCTAGAAACCGAATTTCCACAACTTAGCATAAATGGGAGCAGTAAATTAGCCCTAGTATAGCGAAATCCCAACAACAATGTATGTGATAATATAGAAAGAGAAAATAGCATTAAATTGTCAATCAAGAATTTGCCAATCAAAGAACTCCAAGATGACAAAATAATCCAAACATCAAAATTCATTCCATGCTCCAAAATTCGTTCTCCAAGAAGGATAACGAAATTCTCAAGAGAGATACAAGTCCAATCCAAGTGATGATGCTAGAATGAATTCTCAACACTTCTATTTATACACTTCTAATGAGTTTGATTTAGCTAATTAGGCCTACATTAGCCCTTAGAATAAAATAATATGCAAAATAACTAACTTTTGGTGACAAGCCCACTGAACTAGCTCATAAACAAAAGAACAAGCCTCTCAATAGGTCGAATGATCATTACATGTCGTTGGGCTTTCTAAGAATCCTGATGAAGTCCATAGTGCCATAATGGTTAAGAGGACTCCCAAAAGTAGTGGACAAGGGGTTGGCCCCTTGTTCTCCAAATAATAAACCTGTGGTACTCCCAATGGGTGTGGGGACACACAAGTAATCTCATGGGTCTCCAAGTAGATCGAAGATGCTTGTAGACCATCTATAAGGGCTTAAATGATGGTGTAAGTAATGCCACATCAACATACAAGCCCTGGGTCATCTGTCAAGTGCATGCTGCAACTGTGGGGCCAGCTGGGCATGGTGAACCAGGTTCATCTTCCTCGTCCAAGAGATGAAACTCAAGCAATCTCTGAACATCTCTGTGGATCCATGGAATGTTGTCTACTGCTGTGGAGGCCCATGGCTCTCTACGCACACCATACATGTTCCAATGTAGCCCTCTAGAGGGTTAGGACCTCGTATAGGGAGACCAAACCCAAAATGGAGACCATATGCAATCCTGCATAAAATCCAATGCGTCCCCTAGCCTTCCAGTACAACAAGTCATTTAAGGAAATTGAGTTAAAGAGCTTACAAACTATGGAAAATAAGTGGACACTTGATAAAGGCATGCCCTTCCATAGTGGGCTTTGGCACATGCCAATGTCTCCAAGCTCCAAATGGGGTTAACCAAGTATCCTATTAGGTGGTTTCTACCTTTAAAGGGGATAGTATGTCCAAGGTACATCCTTCAGAGGTGGTGGGAAGTGATAAAGAGATGAATGAAGTAGGGAATGAAAGGGGCAGCTCTAGGCCACACGCTGGGGTACAAGGGTAGCTAATAAAAGGGAAGCCCACACTTAGGTATATAATGTATAGGAGGGAGCAATCATGATGCATGAGGTGCCCCGACCTTGATTTTTCAACCCTTCTTTATATGCCTTTTGCCTTTTATGATTTTTCTTTGATTAATTGCTCGAGGTTCAAGGGATAAGAGCATGATGTGTAAGATATAGCAGTGGATATTCCCTTTAAGGTAGGGCGATTCATTGCCCACCAGGGGTTGGGACAATCATGGGTTCCTGAATGACAAAGGAGGCTCATCTGGGGCCTATAGGAACCTGGGTGATGGCCATGATAATGGGGTAGAGCTCATGTATTGGCTTTTGCCCACGTGTTATCCCGACCATGTTTTGCATTTTGTGGTACATTTTAGTGTTGAATGTGGCCAATTATTCTTTGACTTTCCTTTTCAGCTGCATCAATCTCCGGGGCATCGTTCCAAGCCTGACCCATGGTGTGGGCAAGGGGAAGGGGAAGGGTAACCCTATGTGGACCTAGTGGAGGAATGTGGACCCAGGTGGGAGGAATGATGAATGGAGCTATAAATTTATAATGAGCAGAATGGGAGTGATATATGTGGATGAGAGAGCGGGATGACGCGACTAAAATCAGGGTTTCTCATGAAGGACCATCCCTAAAGCCCAAAGGTCAGTAAAAGAGATCCCACGAGACTAGGGTCCAAGGTTAACATCCAAAAGAGGTCTAGGGGATAAGAGCACAGACCTAGCCCACTCTTTCCACCAAAACCCCCCATTAATCCATGCCCAAAATTTTCCATAATAAGTAAACTACAATACTCAATTACCAAATGACAAGGCATACCTTTAGGTTTGGAAGGCCCACCTTTCAACATACGGTCATGACAGATGGGTGAGGGACCACATGGCTGGCTTAGGTGGCAGAGAAGTGGCACAACAAGCTAGTTGGTGGTTGCAAGGGGTTGTGGCTGCCGGCTGAGGACCATCTTCTAGAAAAAATTTCCTAGGGATATCACCCACAAAATGTTGGGTGACATCTGGCTCCAATTGGGACGTGATCTATCGAACAATGGGCGAAGCTACACGAATGGGAGGTCATGAGAACACCAACAATCTCTTGGTACACCACAAACCTGTCCTCTGAACATAGATGAAAAACACGGGGCAGCATGCTTTTGCGGCATCTAATGATCTTACATGCTTGTTAGACCCATAAGATCGACTCATAAAAATAAACTTTCAAATGTAGTTTTAAATCTAAATGTATCTAATCTATCATGAAAACTATCATATCACATTGATTCTAATGCGAAAATCAATATGCAATGCATCCTACCCTAACATGCATATGGTACAAACCAATACTAAGTGTAATCATAAAGCCAGTGCAACCAACATATCATGAAATCAATATAAATATGCCAACCTATATGACTACTCATGCAACAAATGCCAAAGCGAATGTGGACATAATTGTTAGTTTTTGGTAGCATTGGAAGTGCTCTAGCCTTGAAAATTGGTGGAGACGCTAGGCACATGAGTTCTAAAGAACCCATAAACCATTTCGTTAAATTCCATTTGGATTGTATTTTATTAAAATAATTAATATTTTTAGTGGAGTACCTAAGTCTAAACTTGGGGAAATTAAAATATTAATGGGTATTAATCAAAAAATGGGTGAGAATGATATAAAAGGCAGATCAAGTCGTATTTTAATCTTAGCTGTTGATTAGAGACTTAATCACGACCGTTGAAAACTCACAGGAAAAATATAAAATGGAGGCTTAGTGTTCATTTGGAAACACATAAAGAGATTGCGGAAATCGATTTTCTGAGGTGAGAAGTTCTCAAGAGGAAAATCGATTGGGGAGATCTTGTAGTTGAGGGGCAAAGAGAATCTGGGATAAGGACTTTCCGGAAAATACAGAACAAAGAGGCAGTGCAGTAGTCGGGAGAGCTGATGTTGGGCCAGTTTGGGCCCACGCTGTCCTGACGCAGAGCCAGAAGGTCCAGCGTAGAGCAGAAACGTTGTTTGTCATGCAGAATCCAGAACTGCTGGAACAACCAAAACTGCAAGAACAACTGGGAGAGCTGAAGCAGAGGGAAGTGAAGGTGACACAGGGCCAACGCAGAAATACACAGGGTTAGCCAGTGTTGTGTCGGATTAGCCGAAATTCTACTGGGTGAAGTGAGGTAAAACTCACTCAGATTTTCCGCTAATATTTTCTCTGTAAAGGATTGCTAGATGAGCATCTTAGATTGTATTAAGATATTTACTGCCAATAATAAGAATCCTCAGATCTGTTGCACCGGTTTTCCCACATTAGGTTTTTCCAGGAACGATTGTCCAAAAACAAGTGTGTCAATGTGATTGTTCATATGCTGATGTTTCTCTTGCCGTTTAAATTTCAGTTCTAGTTTGTGAAGTCTGCAACTGCATTTTTTTTGTATTTATTGAAGTATTGGTAAATAGCTTATCATAAATAAGTAGGAGAAATAAATCAATTATTGCAACAAATTTTCACATGGTATCAGAGCAAGGTTCAGGCAAGATGGAAGCAAAGAAAAAGGGCATGGAGTACAGTAGGGATCATAATATTTTCGAATTAGCTTCCAGGTTGGAAGAGGAGTTTGCTTGCCTATCAAGTTCTGCATCAGTCGAGGACTAGTACATTGATAGTGGGGCTTCAACTCATATCACTGGAGAACGAGAATATTTCTCGAGCTATCAAGAGGAACATATGAACTTTCAAATCAAAATGGGTAATAGGACAAGTGCACCCCAGTAGGAAAAATAATCGTTATATTCCAGACAACAGCAGGAGATAGTCTTCAGGCCACGAATATACTGCATGTGCCATATATGGGAATGAATTTGATTTTTGTCTCTCAATTACAAGATAAGGAATATGATGTATACTTCATTGGTAATAGAGCATATGTGAAGCATCCAAGGTGGAAAAAGAGGGCCCAAATTGGAACTCGAAACAACAAATTATACAAGTTGCAACTCGAGTCTCCTATGGCACTGATAAGTAGTAATGTCGATGGAGAAAAATAATTAAATGAGCTGTGGCATAGGAGGATGGGACACTTACATCATGGGGCGTTACGTATGCTCAAGGAAACTGTTACGGGGGTTCCAGTGCTTACTAACAAGCATGATGATACATGCAGAGGCTGCGTGCTAGGTAAGTACGCCAAAGCGGCATATTCGAGAAGCAACAATAGAGCTAAGAGTGTATTGGGGTTAATACACTTAGACATTTGCTCTCCGATGTCTACAAGGGCCATCAGTGGTGCTGAGTATTTTGTTACCTTCATAGATTACCATTCCAGGAAAACTTAGATTTATTTTTTGAGAACCAATGATGAGGTCTTTGATCGGTTTAAAGAGTTTAAGGCTCTAGTGGAAAACTTGACATGAAGGAAGATCAAGATATTGCGCTCAAACAATGGCGAAGAATACACGGATAAGAACTTCATTGATTTCTGTGCAAGAGAAGGGATCCAAAGAGAATAGACAACACCCTATAATTCAGAACAAAATGGACTTGTAGAAAGGAAGAACAAAACTATTGTTGGAGCAGTAAAGGCGATGTTATATGATCAAAATCTACCCAAGTTTTTATGGGCAGAATAATGTAGCACGGTTGTACACATTCAGAACAGGACTCCTCACAGGGCTTTAGGAAACAAGACACCAGAGGGAGATTTCACGGGAAAGAAGTAAAAAATAAGTCACCTCAGGATATTCGGAAGTGTAGCTTATTGCCATATTCCAAAAGAGAAGTGGAGCAAGTTAGAGTAGATTGCCAAAGTTTGGTATCTAGTAGGTTACATCAAGACTTCAAAGGCGTATCGGATCTACATTCTGAGTAGTAGAAATATTGTGGTAAGGCGGGATGCGAAGTTCATAGAAGATAGAGCCTTCAGGAAATCTCGTGAGATGCCATTTGAAGAATAGGATGAGGATGCTGTTGATTTGGGGTAGCATCAGATGTGCTCTAGCCATGAAAATTGGTGGAGAGGCTAAATCACATGAGATCTTCGAACCCAGAAATGGTTTGGGCAGATTCTGACCGGTTTGGGAGATATTAAAATAATTAATATTTTTAATGGAGTTTCTAAACTTAGGAAAAATAAAATCTTAATGGGTATTATTATAAAACTGGGTTAGAAGGTTCCAAAAGTCATGGATCAAGCCAAATCTAATCTTAGCCGTTGATTAGAGATTTAATCTCGGCTGTTGAAGGACCAACAAAAAAGTATAAGAGGAGGCTTAAGGGTCAGTTGGAAGATACACCAGAGTGATCAATCATTCATTTTGCTAGAGCGGGGTTGCTAAGCAAAAGTGAATAAGTGATTAGTAGTGAGGGGCAGCGAGTACTGGGCAGAGAGGCAGAGATAGTGCCAAGAGACCAACATAGAAGCAGAGAGCGAGAGCAGCAGCAAGAGCAGGCCATGCAAAGCCCAACAAAGATAACGCAGAACCCAGAGGGATTGCGTCATCCACGCAGAAGGCAGAGGGAGTGAGGCAGAGGGTCCCAGAGGCTGCACAGTGCCTTAGAGGGCTGATGCAGAGGGTCTTGGGGCTGACACAATATAGCAAGAGGCTGACGCAGAGGGTCCTGACGCTGACATAGTGTAGCAGGAGGCCGACACAGAGGCCAGAAGGGCCAGCGCTGAGCTTTAGAGTCGCCGGAGAGGGTTTCGTGGGACAGGTTTTCTGAATACCTATTTTCGAATAGAGAGGTATTGCTGCCGTGTATTTTTCTTTGTCGGGTGAGCCGATTAGGCACCCAGTTGTACTCAAGGAAATACTGCATAATAATAAACCCTTAAAATAGCTGCACCATTTCCCGCATTGGGTTTTTCCGAGGACATTTGTCCAAAAATAACAGTGTCACTTGTGTCTTTGTTTTCTTTCAGCTGATGATCTGTAGATGTTGTGACTGTATTGTGTTCATTTCGGTATTTAAATGTTTTAAATAACTTGTTCAAAATTTACAAGTAGAAGAAATAAATTAGTAGAATACAGATTAATTTTCTGACAGATAGACTTAGAAAATTCAACAGATGCTCCTCTAGTCCAGCAACAGGGATCAGATTGGGTAGGAAGACAAGCATTTGGTTCGAGCATGGTAACCAGTACTAGCATCTCCTCAAGAGAAGAGGAGCCAAGAGTGCCATAGCAGGTACAAGAAGAGGAACAGATGGAACCTCCCACCACCAGTGGGAACTAGCCGAGAAGTACGACAGACTCTGAGGGACGCACAGGAATTCGTTGGAGCTCCTATAGCCGAGAAAAGGCGGCGTAGACAACCTGATAGGTGCCAAGCATTGGTAGCTCAGGTCGAAGAACCCTCTGGTTTTCAAGAAGTTGTACAACACCAGGTATGGGTGGATGCCATGGTAGAAGAGTACAGTTCTATCATGACAAATGATGTCTGGGAAATTGTACCAAGACCAGAGAACATACCAGTTGTAGGTTTGAGATGGATCTATAAGATCAAGTATGCTGCAGATGGAAACGTAGATAAGTACAAGGCTGGGTTTGTCGCAAAAGGATATGCGCAAAAGGAAGGAATAGACTATGAGAAAACCTTTGCCCCAGTAGCTCGATATACCTCTATCAGATCCATTATATCTCTTGCAGCACAGATGGGATGGGAGATTCACCAAATGGATGTCAAGACAACGTTCTTGAATGGGGTGATAGAAGAAGAGGTATCTATTGAACAACCAGAAGGTTTCGAAACACATGAAAAGAGAACTCATGTGTGTAGGTTGAAGAAAGCCTTGTATGGGTTAAAACAAGCACCCAAAGCTTGGTATGGTCGAATTGACAACTACTTGCAACAGTTGTGATTCATCAAGAGCGATGCTGATCCCAATCTTTATTATCTGCTGGTAGAAGGTGAGCCGTTGATTCTAGTATTGTATGTGGATGATCTATTTTTGACAGGATCATCCAGAGTCATAGAGGATTGTAAGAAGAACCTAGAAACTGAGTTTGATATGAAGGATTTGGGGCTAATGAACTATTTTATGGGATTGGAATTTTGGCAGCAGAATGGTGAGATCTTCCTTGGCCAAGGAAGATATGCATTAGAAATTCTGAAAAGATTCAGAATGCAGGATTGTCGACTTATGACTATGCCTATGATTACCAATCGAAAGAAAATAGATGCTTCGGGAGACAAGGAAGTGGACCCCACCTTATATAGACAACTCATTGGGTCACTTATGTATCTGGTCAACACCAGGCCATACTTGTGTTATGCTGTCAACACCCTTAGTTAGTTCATGGTGGAACCAAAAAGGGCGCACTAGGCAGCAAGAAAGCACATTCTCAGGTATGTACGTGGAATAGTAAATTTTGGATTACGGTACACCAAGGGCAATGATATTGAATTGAGTGGATTCACTGATGCAAATTGGGTAGGAAGTTCAGTGGACAGGAAAAGTACCATTGGGTATTGCTTCGGTATTGGATCTGGGATGACCTCTTGGTGCAGTACGAAGCAAAATTCTGTAGCTCTGAGCTCTGCTGAAATTGAGTATATGGCAGCTAGCAAAGCAACATGTGAAGCTATATGGCTCATGAAACTGCTTGTAAATCTATTCAAGAGAAGGATGGAAGCGACAAGGATCTTCTGTGATAATCAGAGTTGTATCAAGCTCTCTGAAAATCCAGTGTTTCACGATCGCCCCAAACACATCGATATTTGGTGTCACTTTATTAGAGACTGTGTTCAACGTGGAGTGGTATAGTTGGAGTACACTCCCATAGGAAATCAGGGGGCAGACATACTCACCAAGGCTCTAGGAAGAGCCAAGTTTGTTCAATTTCGGGAATAGATGGGTATGTTTGAAAATCCCTTTCAATAGAAAGATGCAGCGTTTGAGAGGGAGTTGTAGTACAGATGTAACATTGGCAGTGGCAGTGTCATGGGCAGCAATACAGTAGTAGCAGTAGTGCAGTGTTGGTGGTAGCAACAGTGCAGAAAGGAGGTGCTTCAGAAATAGAGCAGCATGAAGGTGGACATTGTTGCTAGAGCACTTCCTCGCTAAGAGGGAGTGTTAGTTTTTGGTAGCATCGAAAGTGCTCTAGCCTTGAAAATTGGCGGAGAGGCTAAGGCACATGAGTTATAAAGAACCCAAAAACCGTTTGGTGAAATTCCACCCGGATTGTATTTTATTAAAATCATTAATATTTTTAATGGAGTTCTTAACTCTAAACTTAGGGAAAGTAAAATATTAATGGGCATTAATCAAAATATGGGTGAGAATGATCTGGAAGGCGGATCAAGTCATGTTTTAATTTTAGTTGTTGGTTAGAGACTTAATCTCGGTCATTGAAAATTCAATAGGAAAAGTATAAAATGGAGGCTTGGGGTTCATTTGGAAACACACAAAGAGATTGAGGGAATCGATTTTCTGAGGTGAGAAGTTCTCAGGAGGAAAATTGATTGGGGAGATCTTGCAGCTGAGGGGCAGAGAGAATCCGGGAGAAGGACTCTCCGAAAAATACAGAACAGAGAGGCGGAGTTATCTTGCAGAGAGGCAGCGTAGTAGCCAGGAGAGCTGACGCTGGGCTAGTTTGGGCCCACACAGTCCTGACGCAGAGCCAGAAGGTCCAGCGCAAAGCAGAAAAGCTACCTGTCACGCAAGATTCAGAACTGCCAGAAAAGCCGGAACTACTGGAACTGTCGGGAACTGCCAAAACAATTGGGAGAGCTAACGCAGAGGGTAGAGAAGGTGACGTAGGGCCAGCGCAGAAATAGTCGGGGTTAGCTAGTCTTGTGCCGGATTAGCCGAAATTCTACCGGGTGAAGTGAGGTAAAACTCACTCAGATTTTCTGCTAGTATTTTCTCTGTAAAGGGTTGCTAGATGGGCTTCCTAGATTGTATTCAAATATTTACTGCCAATAATAAGAATCCTCAGATCTGCTACACTGGTTTTCCCACATTGGTTTTTCTGGGGACGATTGTCCAAAAACAAGTGTCAATGTGATTGTTCATTTGCTGATGTTTCTCTTGCCATTTAATTTTTAGTTCTAGTTTGTGAAGTCTGCAATTCAAATTTATTTTGGTCTTTAGTGAAGTATTGGTAAATAACTTATCATAAATAAGTAGGAGAAATAAATCAATTATTGCAACAAATTTTCACAAGAATCACCTGGATGATAAGGCCAATGGGAGGTAGGAAAATAGAATGCCCACACATGGATGATCATGTGAGAAGAGGTAAGAAAATGATGTAATCTAGTCCATGATATCCTCTCTTCTAACCAAAATATAGAGATGTCAATGTTTAGTTCCATAAACTTTTGATGGTTGGCAACCTCAGGCATATGATGGTCCTTATCATTTATGTCATATTTTATGGCCTCTACAGGGTTATGATTAGTAGGAACAGGAGACTGATGAGATGGAGAAATGCAAGTAGGTTGCCCATGATGATCACACTGGAAAGGGGAGGTTATAGATTGATCATGATCCTGAGGGGGCACCCAATGAGAGAAAGAATATTCAATGAGGGGTTCTTTCTCGATGCTATACTCAGAGAGGGGAGAGGGATCAAGGTCACTTGAGATCGTATGAGAACAGGCACGGGAATCACTCTCAAAATGATGAACAAGAGAAGAAGGCAAAGGGGAGGGTGGATTGTTATATCCAATAGGTTTCTCTTCCCCAAAATCATAATCTAAAGGCTCAGGTGATTTGAACATAGAATCATAAGGAGGAGCCTTATCGATTTCCTTAGTATCATATATTGGGCCTCTCCTAACAGGGAAATTGATCACTTCCAACTGCCCCTCACGCAAGGGAAAATAAAATTTCTCCTTCCCAAGGGCATCAATGGATATGTCATCATAAATAATACCCGAGAGAAAGGGAGGACCAATTTCAACCTCATCCTCCTTGTCGGTGTCGTAAATGGGAGTGTTGTCGCACAGATTGTCACGACAACACTCAGACCGGGGGCTGTCACCCTGATCCTCGATCTCTCCGTTTAAGCCTGTCTCCCGCGGCTAAGGGGGGTAGACCCTATGGGTAAATGGATGACCAACTGAGAGCCAGTTGGGCTGGGAGACACGAAGGGAAATAAACACTTAATTGATTTTATTAAGTTAATAGACCAGTGCCTTAAGGAGCTAATGATTAAATGATTATTTATTGAATATTGCAGAAATATAAACCATGTAGAACAATCATTTATCATCAAATAACCCAAGTGATGTAAGATTTTCAACAAATGCACAACGCCTTTAAATGATCCAACAATTAAACTTCAAGAAAAATTAAATGCTTTAAATGATCATAAAATTTAAATGCTGACCAGCTACCAGTTTCATATAGCCAACTTGTAAATAAACATTTTAACTGCATTTAGCTATAGAAAAATGGACCGCAAAAAATGAACTTTCAATTTTTTTATTAAGCTTTTTCAAAATATTTTTTAATTTTTTAATTTTTAAATATTTTTTGTTTTTTGTTTTTTTGTTTTATTTGCAGGTGCTGAAGCAGCGTGGAAGGAATCCGTAGGAAGTAATGCTGAAGAGAAATGCAGAAATGGAGCTGTGAGGAGACAGGGATTGATTTGCAGCAGAGTGAGAGGAGCTCTAAATATTTTCCAGAAATCTTGACAAAATTTTTAACTCGCTCTCCTTCAAATTTCTTGAAACCCTCATAAATTAAAATTTAGATCTGAAAATGAATGATTTTAAAACCCTTGGAATGCAAGATTGCTGGTTGATATTTTTGGAAAGCAATTTTAAATGAAACCCCAGCAAACAGATAACTTGGAGAATCTCGAATTTCTTCAGCAAAAAACCTGCAAGAACTGATCCTGAGGCCAGATCTTACCCTCTAGGGCCTAGATCTGGCTTCAAACAAAAATTTATCCTCAGACCTGTAACTTGCAACCTGTAATGGAAAAACAGAACACCCAAAGATAATATGTGCAAGAAACGAAATTGAAAACCCTAACTAAATAATTACAATATTCACAAACTGCAGACTTTAAAATAGCCAGATTTCTTGTTATGCCACATAAATATTTTCAGAATTTAAATTTTAATGTGAGATACTTCAGAAAACCCTGCATGCATTCATTAAAAAAAAATTCAAATGATAAGCCCGAGATTAAAAACTAGCTGGGCTCTTTCAGAAAACACAATCCAGGAGTTGGCTGGTTCAGCCGAGAACTTCTCCTAACGCCCAGTAAACTCAAAAAAAATATTTCCTGCACAGCTGAAAATCAACCATTAACATAGAGGGAGAAAACAATAGTGAAACCCAGATCAAATGGAGATACCTGCCACTATATTTCAGAATCTAAACTATCATTCAAACCCCAAAGATCAGACAAGATATCTGTGCCTAGATCAATCTTCATTAAGCTATCATCAATGGCTGAAAATAAAATTATGCAGGAAAATAAAACAATCTTACAACATTTCCAGAAGAGTAACACCAGCAAGATTTTCAACCCCAAAGTCTTTCTTTATTGCACAAAAAATGACTACAAGAGAGCTTTCTTTAGCACCAGACTCTCGGATCAAATCTCATCTCAAATGACCCCTAACATCCTATTTAAAGGAAAAATTCCCAACGGCTAGTTCGAGTGATCCATGTCAAAATGATCTCGATCGTCGATGAGGATTAAGATTTCTTTTAATCTCATCCGTCAATTTTTAAATGTATTTTAATATATTAAAAATTTAAAATTCTGCATTTATTTACTAAATAAATTGTTATTAAAAATTATTTATTATTTTTTTAATTTATTTATTATTTAATTTTTGTCATTTGATTTAAGTTTTTTTATGTATTTTTAATTATTATTTTTAACTTAATTATTATTTTTTTATGTAATTTGATTTTTTAATTTTTATTTTTGGATCCTCGAACTTAGCCTTTGGAAAAATCACCTAGGACCTAGGACTTAGAACTTATGAGGGGATTAAAACATTTTCTAACCCTCAGGAGATTTTACATCATGACTTTTACAATTTTACATCTCAAGGGGGAAAACCCATTTGACATAGACCCTCATAGACCACCCAGTTCTGCGACACAACTATAATCTAGCAGATCAACATACTAGGATTCTCCTAAGATTCTACTGACAAAATTCGTTCCGGCTTTGGGGTTAGGCTGAAGGAAAACTCTGTTGATCATGGATCGGTGAGACAAAAAACCTTCCGGAACGTAGATTATCACTAGAAAATTAGGTCCACCTAGGCAATTTACATACATGACTCAGCTCTGCTAAGACTATTTACAATTTACACATGCAAACTGGGTTTACAACATAATATGATAAAGTTGATGATGATAGGCACAGACACGTTTCTCAAGCGCTATCCCTTTTGCGAAAAAGGGGGTGTACTGCTAGTAGGTAATTGACACGTAGTGGTCAACAGAGTCTAGAGTCTAGACTACATACAATATTCCTCTGTTGGTTCAGTGGCATTGCTACAAATAGTGGCGTCCTCATCATCTGCAGCTTCTATATTGTTGGGGCCAAGATGCCCTCCAGGTCCTTATCACTCTCAAGCTTTGGCCCATGTGTTGGTCTTTAACTAGAGGTAACTGAACAAGCCCTTTTTGTTCAATCTCCCTCTTCACACATATAGCATCATCTTTGAATTGATTCCATTTTTCGAAAGGAGGTTCCTTTTACCTTTGGTCTTTGTGAGAAAATGTCGCAGGAAAAAGGGAATGTAGACCAGTTTGTTTGAAATCTTTGAATTGGTTCCATTTTTTGAAAGGAGGTTCCTTGTACCTTTGGTCTTTGTGAGAAATTGTCGAAGGAAGGTGGGAATGTAGACCAGTTTGTTTGAAATCTTTGATCCCAATTAGTTTAATAAATGAACTAAACATCGAGTATTTTAATTCCTATTAGGGAAGAGTATTTAGCTACTCAAAGGAACAATCGTGTAGCAAATGTTGATGGCTTTGGTGGATATCTTCCATGAAATATATGCAAGTCTGCCATATTTCTGTTGTGCCAATCCCACCTTGCCCAAGTGAAAATTGTGCAAACTAAATTTGGATAATAGCTCTTCTAGTACCTGTTGTCTACTACTTTGTACATACAATGCAATGTGATGATCATCACATGGAATTGGCCTGTACCCTGGAGAAAGGGATTTTTATTCTTCAAAGGAAAATTAATTCACAAGTCTCTACACAAATCTGAAAAGTTTCCTTCAAGGGACAAGCATTTACATGGATTCAGACTGTTTTCACTAGAGATGTGGATGATGCTTCTAATTCAAGAACAAAGGTCCCAGATGTTATACAGGAGTCTGGGAGGTAATGCTGATTCCTTAAATAAAGTAGGCAAACAAAATGACAGAGCATCAAGACCAGTTAATGAAAGAGATACCACTGCTGCCCAAAACCCTAGTATGCAAGATAAAATTCAATATATGAACTGATGTTCAAAACTGCATCAGAGGAGGGTATTACAGATGTGTGAAAGCTATTGGTCTAAATAAACAAGGTTTAATGATCTTGCTGCTTGGTTAGTTTGGAACAGCAGCGAGAACTACTGAGGAAAACTGTAGTATTAGTGGACTACAGATAATATTACTTCCTTGATGACGATGGATGCAGTTCCATGGAGCGAAGCAGCAAGTTGAATGAGAATATAACCTATTTCATCATAATATCTCAGGTCTTTTGCTGAATGTAAGGTGCTGTTCTTGCAATTTGATCAGTGGTTTGGGAGATCCAATTCTATTTATTGAAATGAAAAAAAATGATGTTTTGGAGAGCATCCAGCACTTAATAGGATTCTTATAACTGTTGGGTGATTTTTCCATGAAATTATGGTAATATATATCTTTGATATGGAATGAGGGAGCCATGTGGTGATCCGACTTAACTTTGGGCATTTTGTTTGGGCTTCACTCACATTCTGGGCATATCCTTGACTTGAGGCCCATATGCACACATCTTGAAGGTGGTTGCTTGAGTTTTGAGGATATTTGAGGTGACGTTCCAGCTTGCCACACCTTTCTTGCACATGCCTTGCCAGGATAGGAGCATGCCACTGATTGGAAAAGTTCTATTAGCCTTGATAAAAGTTATTCTTGCCTCAAGCAGATCCAACAGTCTGTTATAGCAGATTTTGAGGAACAATATAGTGGAAAGGATACATGGCAGCAAGAAAGGATGGCATGTCATCCTAAGTTTGATAAAGGTCATAAAGATTAGGAACTACTTCTTATGAAGACCACAACATCCTCCTGAATGGGAGTGAAGAAAAGTATGTGGCAGATTTGGAGAAGAATGCTTCCCTCTCACGTGGGACGAGTTAAAAGGCTGTGGCTTATAATTTGATGACTTGCCCACTTTTGAAGCAACAGTGCTCACCTTGAAAGCTCACATGTCCACCTTGGAGGATGCTTGGAAGTCTCGATTGCATATTTTGTGGAATGAACTAGCCCTTGGGAGGCCTTTGGATGTTGGGTGTTGCACATTGGGAGCTGTCTTGGAGGAGCTGCCCCCTATTTGGGGGTTTTCTACTCATGTTTGTGGGGTTGGCTTGTTTTGGAAGACTAGAACGTCCACCTTGGAAGATGACTTTAAGGCTGGACTTTGCTTTTTGGAGCCCCTACTCTCCATCATTGGTTGAGACACCCTTCTGTGGGGTTGATTTCATTGTACATGTGGCATGAACAATCCATATTTTATGTATGTCAGATTAATTAATTAGAAAAGAGGATGTTTTATGCCTCCATAGGCTAGATTAGTGGATTTTACTTGAAATATTAATATTTTATTGTAAAGGAAGTTGAGCATCTCCCTATAAATAGAAATGGACCTCCTCATTTGTAAATCATGGATGGATTGGGGGAGAATCCTTTAGCAAGTTCTGAAATTTTAAAAAGTTTTGCGGAGATCTTTTATCTTTTTCTTGGAGCTATGGATGGATGATTAAATGCACATCATTGAGGAGATGGTCTTGTGGATGACTTAGCAACTTCTATGGATTATTAAGTGTAATTGTACTTTTTTAGTGGTGAGAGGACATTCTTTTGGTCTCTTCTTGGCTAAAATCCTTCTTAGAAACCTAGGAATATTTTTAGTCTAGAGTCTTCCCTTGAATATCTTGGATTTTGTAAGATACTAGGCAAATCTTCTAGGGTTAATTGTAAACAGCCCTAGATATCACCGTAGACCCACTTACTTTCTTCTAAGGGAGTCCTTAGTTGACCCCATATGCCCCATCGGAAGACACTATTCTCTAGTTCTCCCTTCAAACCAATGTTGCATTAATCGTTATCGGGATAATATCGGCGCGAGGAAAAAATCGTAATAATCGGGAAAAAATTGGAAATAATCGAGAAAAAATCGTTTGGTACAAAAATATTCATTTTTTTCAATTTTTTTTAATATTTAAACCATCTACAACATAAAATAAATACACTGACACATAAATATGATAAAATAACTAATATATAAGATGTTTAATATCATTTCTAGTGCTAAAACCACACATAACAGTGAATCATGTCTTGAATAGTAAGTCTTGATTCCTGAGTCCCAACTCAACCTCAAAATATCAACAAAAAATATAATAATGTATCTCATGAGTCATAATGTCATATACAATAAAATGAACAAAATAACTAAAGTCTAATACTATTGATTTCCTCTGCCCCTCTTGCAACAAAATGTCATAGCTTTCACTTTCTCTTTAGATGTAGATGCTGGTGCTAGTGGAGTTGGCAGTGGAGTTTGCTGTGCTCTAGAAGTTGAAAAACTAGAAGTAGGAGCTCTAGGAGTTAGACCACGTCCTCCACTAGTGGCAGGGGTAGCCCAGGCAGGTGGTGTCACCTCCTCCTCCTGTTCTTCCTCCTCCTCCTCCCCCTCCACTACATCCTGCACTAACTAATCATCAGCAGACTCCATGAGAGGCCTCTCGGCCTCAACTCTCCATGCAGCAGTGGTGTTAATCCCATCCAATGAGATGGCCTCCATATCAGGTGTCCTCTCAAGTTGCCTTACCCATAATCGAAGATTGTAGTAGACATAGACCATGTCATTAAGTCGTCGGGACTCCAATCTGTACAAAGATCATGAAATAATAATTAATAACTATACAAAAAATATTGTTTAATGAATTCAAAAATTTATTTGGAAATTTGCAATATTTTAAATGTTTAAGTGTTAACCTGTTGCGCTTCTTGTTGTTTATTTTTTCAAATGCACTCCAGTTGCGCTCACATCCTGAGGAGCTATATGTTTGGCTGAGGATTCGAATGGCAAGCTTTTGCAGAAGGGGTACCCTTGGCACCATACATTCTCCACCATGCATCTATAACAAAATTACAAATAAAATTTTAAATAAACATAAGAAAAAATGGAATTTGAAGAGACAATGAAATTTGAAACAAAGTTACAAACTAAAAAATACCTGGCATTTTAATCGTCCTATCAATCATAGCCATGTCAAAGCCAAATGTGCCACCTGCCATCCTATATGTCTCAATTTCTTTAGAGATTTCTGTACGTTCTGCTGGAGATCGCACCATCTTCTGGACACGGGATAAGAATCCATCCATGATCTCAGCATCAAATACAAATCCACATGCGTAAGAAAATACGGGGTTCAGGAAAAGCCTAGCAACATGAATGGGACGAGGGAGTGTGTTGTTCCATCGCTCATCAATCACTCCCCATAGGAGGAGTTGTCTCTGAAACCCTTCATCTCCCTTATCATCGTAGTAGGCCCGAATGGCTTTTTTGGCCCTGTCCATGGCTTCATACAAATAGCCCATTGCGGGCTTCTCACCATCAACTAACCGAAAAACCTTTATCAAAGGTTCATTAACGACGGACACCTCCTGTACTTCCGCCCAAAAGTCTTTCTGGTATGAAATTAGTTTGCATACGGCCTCTCCCTTTGTTTTGCGGCTCATTGGCAAAGCACGCCACTCCTCTGAAAGAAACATTCTCTTCACATCCCACATATAATTCAAGAGGGATTGAAGAGATATGAAACTGGTGGCAAACCGTGTAATGGCGGGCGCACTAACTTTTGTTGGTGGTAAATTTTCTCATCAAGCTAAGCACAGATGTATGGTTATATATAAATTTTGTAATGCTTTTGGATGACTCAACAATATCTTTGACAAAGGGAATTTTACCTATGTCCTCCAGCATCAAATCAATACAGTGTGTAGCACAAGGTGTCCAAAATAAAGTAGGATGCCTATCCATAAGCATCCTGTCAGTAGCAACATAATTTGCAGCATTGTCTGTTATGACTTGAATAACATTTTCTGCACCCACCTCCAAAATAAACACATCTAGCAAATCACATAAAGTTCTTGCATCTTTGATTTGTTCAGATGCATCAACAGATTTGATAAGCATAGTCCCCTTGGGACGACTAACCAAGAAGTTTATTAGGGTTCTCCCCTTTTGGTCAGTCCAACTATCTAACATAACAGTGCATCCTGTTTGTGCCCATGACGCCCTCAAATCCTCTAATCTTTGGGTGCAGTCAAACTTTTCATTCTGAAGAATCCAACCTCTGAAATCATGATAAGAAGGGATTTTGTACCTTGGGCCAACAGTTGCGATATCATCAATAGCAGGTTGGAAAAATGGATTATTCCTTACAATGCTGAAAGGAATATCACTCCAAAGGAGAAATTTTGCCAGCAACTTGTTAGCGTGTTCTTCCTCAGTTCTTTTTAGCATTGAACTGATAGATGGCTGTGAACCAAGTGTGGTTCGAGGAACAAAAAATGATGAGGCAGCTACCGGATTGGTTGATGCTGCAGTAAAACCAGTGCCACTTGCTTGTTCAACTGACTTTTTTAGTTGCCTCTTCACTTCTTCTTTGGCCTCTCTATTCTAGTCCAAAGTTTCCAATACTTTCATGGCTCTTTGGATGAGTATAGGATTTGTATTTTTGTAAGGCCTTACATCAAATCCAAGGATTTTTGCAAGGTGATACTTCAATCTGTACACCCCCCCAGACATATGGTGCCCACACAACTTACAAGTCAAGTTTAATCTATCATTCAGAGCATTAGGTTCACCATATTCCCAGGAATGATCCAATTTTCTTGGCATGTTTGATTTTGAACTTTGAAGTTGAAAACTTGAATGGTGTTTCGGTGAAGTTGTGAACCTATGGGAAAATAAGAATTACAATTTAGTATTTACAAGTTATAAACTTACAACTTAGTATTTTAATTTTTACATTGTACAAAAACTAAAAAAAAATTACATACAACTTAAGAAAACCCATTCCAAACTCAACCAAAAAAACTAAAAAAACAATACATTGGACAAATGTTAAAAATCCCATTTCAAACTCAACCAAAAAAACTAAAAAAAAGTTACATTGAACAAATGTCAAAAACCCCAATCCAAACCCAACCAAAAACTTTGGAAAAAAACAAAAACAAAGTTTCAAAACAATGAAAAGAAAAAAAAATTGGTGCCCATACTGTTTTTATGGAGATAATCGGTCTCCTCCTTAGCACACTCTTTGATTTTCTCCTTCACGCAGTTGATTTAGCTCCAAAATGGCAAAATCTCCAAGCCTCTCCAACACTCCAAGTCTCCATAGCCCTCCACGTGCTCTGCTGTCCAAATGAAATAAAACAAAATCGTTTTTTTTTTCCTTTTAAAATCGCGCTGCCCTGACCCTCTACGATTTTTCGGTAAAAATCGCATATAAAAAAAAGTCCGATTACTACTCGCGATTTTCTCGTTTTGATGAAAAACTAGCGATTAAACAATAAAATTGCGATTTTAACAACACTACTTCAAACTTCATATTCTAAAACTCTTTCAAAACCATTTTGCTAGATTTACTCTTCATATCACCTTGAGACTTGTTAGCATAAAATCTAGCATCCTAGTGCAAAGCCCCACTAGGCAGTCAAGGTCTGGGGAAACAATGAGATCAACCACTGCTGTCACCTTAGTGACTGTTCTCATACTATTTTGTGGTTAGATATTATCCCCACAAGGGAGGCTTCCCCAACAGAGCTCAAAGATTAAGTAACCCAAGGAATCCTACGCTAAATACCTCCCTAGGAACGTATTAATTAGACACCCTCGAAATGTATTCAGTAAGATAAGGCTTCAGGTGAAGATGAAGTAGTGAGCTAAAAAAACTATGCCTAATTCTAATAGGTTGAGACAAGTCTAGAAGGTGCCCAAATAGATTCCAAACACATGCTACCATTAATTAAACAATTGCTATTATAAATTAGGGTTTGAAATAAAAACGCTTTACAATATGGAAACTTTATGATAGTGATAATTAAAATAGCTTATAAGTGGTGATAAACAATAAAATATCGAAGGCTATTAAACTAGTAAACAAGAGAAAAGCTAAAGTAAAATTTTTAATGGCTGAAATACGCAAAACGACTAGGAAAGCCTAGATATAAGCCCTAGAATTATCGCTGGAAAATGCAATAAAGATGATATTGACACCCTCTTAGGTCGGTATAGCTGGCCGGAATCAAGGGAGTGGGTTTGATCTTGGACGAAAATTGCCCCCACTGACTTGACTTGGTAAATTTTCAAACCCGCTTAGGAGCAACCTCTCTCAAAGTGGCGTCTCCAACCTTCGAATTATGAGTGTGATGAATACAAGATTATACATAGTTCGAAGCTCCCTTTCAGAATGGTTCAATTGCTTGGATCAATCCACCCGCAAAACAAATTGACAAAGTGGGGTTGCCCCCCAGTTTGTCCCTTCCACGTGATTATGTAGCCTCTCAATGGCAAAATATGTCAGCTTTAACATGGCTTTATTTATTACGGAGAAAATTAGAGTAAAAACCCAGAGTGTATATCAAGAAAAATAATGAAAATAAGAATCACTTCACACAGTGCATATTAAAAACATATACAAAGGTTTCCAAGAATGAGCTCTTTTATTATGATAACACTAATCTTAAACAATGAGGGGAGGTCGGCCTTTTATAGAAAAAATCGCTTTTGATAATATTGACGATATATTGGTGATATTCGAAAATATCGCGATATTTTTGGCAAAACAATATATCACTGAGAAAATATCGGCAAAATATCGTGATATTTTGAAAATATCGGCAAAATATTGACATATTTTGAAAATATCGGCTATGTTTAACAATTTGAAAAAATTGAATTTTTATGCTTGCCGATATTTTCGCTGATATTGCCGATAAGATGTTTTCTGGACCCTCACCGATATTTTGCCGATACCAATATTATCAACACTGGAAAAAATGCAATGTTTAGAAAACGATTAGTTTTGACTACTCAAAGTAGTAATTCACTGCTCATCCACAAGTTGGAGACTTAGTGGATAATTCACAAAATATTACAATATAATTTTTAATACATCCACTAGGGCGTTGACTTGGTTCAAATTTCCCAATTTGGTCCATGATTCCTGTTGTCGCCTAAGATGTACACCTAAATGTGGGAAAAGTTTCTAACCCCGCAAGGTATAATCTTTATGGCACAACTCTCAGAGTAGGGGTTGTCACCTATTCCATACTCACTCCATTTAAGCTCTCTCCTAGAAAAGCTAAGGGGGGTAGTCCCTAAAGGTGGAAAATGGAGGAAAACTTGTTGAAACCAGTGTTGTGAAAAGCGCGATTTTTTCCCCAAGGTGTGTAAATCGCGCGTTTTATGGGAAAAACGAAATTTTTTTTGCCCATTTGGACAGCGCGCGGCGGAGGAAGAGCTTCTGAGCTGGGAGAGAGGGTTTGGAGGGCGATTTTGCCGATTCGAAGGGTCTACGCTCACTATTTCGAGAGGAGATCGCCATTTTCACCGTAGAAACGGTATGTAGGTTGATTTTTTTTAGTTTTCATTGTTTCAAAACAATGTTTTTCTATGTTTTTAATTTTTTTTTGTTGAAAA
>APFE031639537.1:247173-287675 GCA_000404065.3 Pinus taeda | reverse complement strand
AGGCTGAGTTGAGACTCAGGAGTCAGGACTTACTATTCAGGACATGATTCAATGTTATGTGTGATTTTAGCGCTAGAAATGATATTAAACATCTTATATATTAGTTTTTTTATCATATTTATGTGTCAATGTATTTATTTTATGTTCCAGATGGTTTAGATATTGAAAAAATTGAAAAAAAATGAAAAAAATTGAATATTTTTGTTCCAAACGCTTTTTCCCCGCTTTTTTCCGCTTTTTTCCCGATTTTTCTGCTTTTTTCCGCTTCATTCCCCGCGCCGATTAAATCCCGCTCGCGCTTTTAACAACATTGGTTGAAACAACAAGTTCTAGGAAACTAAGGGCAAGGCAATTACTTAACTAAGTAACTTGAATTAAGTAACTTGAATTAAGTTACTTACTTAATGTGATTATTAAATGAGCAATGTTTATGTTAACAAGATGAATTCGATTTAGATCAATATGGCAACAACAAGATAAATAGATGAAGACCAATGCCTTAATAACAATGGTCAATAGAGATATAACACTTGCAAAATATAATAATATTTCAAGTCATAAGATAAATAATGCTGGAAGACAAGAAATAACACAATATTAAAAGATGAGCAGACAATATAACTTGAAAGAATGAAAGAAACTTATATTTTGCTTTAAAGAGATGCTCAAATAAATATATGGCAATCTCAGTGGACAATGAGCAAATTAAATGACAAATACAAGAGCAATAATGTAATATTACAAATAAAGATAAGATGCTCACAAACTAACAATATGCCAGATGAGAGAGTTAGTTAGATGAATGCAAACTAAATTAGGTGAGATGCAAGATCTTGGTTGATTTTATTTAAAATGCCTAATCTAGATGAAATCCTTCTCCTCAATTGTTTTAAAACTAGTCTTAAACAAGTTGTAGAAAGAATTGCTGGGGAAGGAGACTAAAACCTCATTAACAATACCTCCCCAGGATTTCTAACAACCCAAGTGCCTTCGTTCCTACAAGGGATTGCCCACAAGAGAACTGCAAGGTCACTTGTTTTAACCGTAAGGGTCTAGCCTCTCAAATAGAATGATGGAGAAGGTGGTCTTGTCTCTCTATTCAACCAAGCTTATGCTTGGAGGTCAATTTTAAGATGCAATCTAAGATCTAAAATGCAAGATGAGAATTCAGTGTTTTGGTGAGATACAATGATGCCAATATTGCTTCGAGGAAAGTAAAATGCCAATATGTTTGTAATCACAAAGTAGATAGATACTTAAGAGCACAAGATTACTAGCTAATGACAATGATCAATGAAACAATAGGAAATGCTCAAATAAACAATGATAATTAGAGAAAATCTCACAATGTCAATAGTGTTCTTAAGATTTTCCTTAATTAGACAATTGAAAAAATAAGAATTGTATGATGAAATCATACTTATTAGATAGCAGATGAGATTACTAACAAGAGATAAAGAGACTACAACTTAGATCTATAATTGCAACTGAAACAGAGACAAGAAATATTTCAAAAACACTTAGATCAAGTAGACAAGTTAGAGGATGCAAATTAAGAGATGTAACTAAGTGCAAAAGAGAATTAGCAAACGCAAGGAAAGAGTTAACAAGTTAGATCTAAGTTAGTGAGTTTGAATGTTCTGCCTTTTAAATAAGGAGAAGAAGGATACCAAGGGACCAAGGTCCCAAGCTGCTTCAAGAGAAGAATGCTCTTTTTATTATTATGATTTTACAAGAGAAAAGCCCTTCAAGACAAGGAGGGACTCTTTTCCACCTTAATGAGATTTTACAATGATAAGGGATTTTAACAACAACCTCTCCTTAAGCAATGAGGTTGATCCTTCAACAATCTTGATGAGAAATGTTCAAAACAAGTAGATCCAACCTTCTCTAGCTCATTGCCTCCAAACAGGGATAAGTTTACAGTCAATTAGGATCACAAATTCAGTGATTTAGGAGCTGCAATATCCTTAATCCAAGACCCAGAAAACTATGGATGATCTCTGCTAGAAGATGGCTTGAGACTTAAGTGAAAAATCCTCTCCAAAACAACAAAGTTAGTAGTGATACTAATGCTCTTGGCTTAAGAGCCCTAAAACTCTGAATTTCCTCTAATGCGTGTTGAAGAATCTAGGGCAATTAGGTGTAGAGTGATTCTTCATGAAAAGATAACAAGTTGTGAAGTCCTTTTACAATTTGTCTTTGTTAGCTTAATCTTCTTTTTTGCTTATTAATGCACGTGTGTGTGCTTCATCAAACTGCTATCAAAACATAAAACAAGAACACAAGATGTCGACTCTCTGCCAGGGCCAAAACCTCTCTTCTTTTGAGAGGAAAACCCTTTAGTAAGTTTCTCTCATTGAAGCTTCTTATTGATCAATGCCAAACCCTAGACCCTTGACAAGAATATCCTCTAAGCACAAGTCAAGCCCTTTCAAGTTTACTTCTTCTTGCAACACTTCGTCCTCCTTCTTCCTACACTTTGTCTTTCTTCCTTCGGCACTTCTTCCAGCAATTGTAGAGACCTTCTATTGTACACTCTAGAATGTTTCTTGACCTTTTCTTCCTTCGCTTGTGATGGAGCCTTTCTAACTTAAGGAGATGACCTTGTTGTCTCCCAACCGAGTCTTCTTCTCTTTCACAAATATTACGTACTTGGAGCAACAATAATGCAGCCCTAGTTCCTCACACGTGTGAGGGAATCTCCTCACAAAAACTGTGTCAAACTTCTCCTTCTCCCTTCGCTTGTATACACTATAGCCTTCTTCCAAGCTTGAGTGAGAGGCTTTGTAGGTCTAGTCTCAACCCTAATCAATGAGATACGATTGACTATAAGTTACCGCTGTTATAGCCATAGAGACAACTCTTCTTTCTTCACACGTGTGGCTGTAACTGGCCCTTTAACACTTCGGTTTGCTTCCTTCTTTCTTCGCTTCCTTGGAGACCCTTTTCTTGTCTTCTTATTACCCCTTATTTGGCTTCCTTCCTTAGCTAATTTCAAAGATGATCTTCACTATCTTTAGAGGAGTGGACAACCTCTATATTTGGAGGACTGTCCCCCCTTTAGGCTGACTTGCCGCTTTGAGGTCGACTTGACTTTCTTCGCTGCGATAGGTGCTTTTAATGGTGCCATTGCTTCTTTTGATGGTGTCTTTGCTAGAAGGAGACTTGACTTTGCTTGGAGGGTTATTGTTTGATTCTTATACAAACATATACAAGGAGTAATATGTCCTTAAGGTCTTCAATCATTTTCTTTTGACCATTTGAGTCACCTATAGCACTTAACATGTGCTAGACCTATTTCAATGAGCAAGAAACTCATTGACATATATTATAAAAATAATATTTCTTTTTCTTGAATAAGTACAAATATCAAAAGTACATTTATGAAGACCGAACCTAGTTACATTTCCTTCAACATGCCCTCTTAACTAGGGAGGTATTCATACAACATTATAAGGTATTTGGCTATGTTTCAATCTTGAAGAATTCACATAAGAGAAACCAGATTTGCAACCCATCTGTTATAGCATCATAATAACCAACATTGTTTCCATAGCAAGGCCTTGACTGACAACTCTATCTCTTAATAGATCAGAGCAGAATGTTGGCGAGACCAATGACTTATAGACACTTTAGTCATTGTCTCTCAAGGTACATACCCACCCGGGTGTTCACTGAGTATGACCTTCTAGGAGTATTCTTGTCTTGGGTTCCCAATGCTCAAAGAATATTGGTCCTCTTGCCTACTCTTGTTTTGGATGCCCTACACATCCTCAAAATGTATCGGATGCCAAATGATTACCGAATCCTCCCATTCTTTCTTCCCAAGTGAAGACAAGAATGTTGTGTCTATCTTGTGTTTACATTTCCATTCATGGCCTTCATTTAGACTTACGACTATTAGTCCTAGTCTAGTGCTTGACACATGAATTGGAAAAACACAATTGTAACTCCTTTGTAATCAGGGGGGATCCAAAACTCCCTCTTGATCAGGGACCTGTCAGAGCTCCCTTTTAACTAGGGACTCTTTCATTCATTAGCAACTTCTTCGTGGGTCCTTCAGCTGCTTGATCTCCTTCCTTGCTTTGATGTCATGGAGTCTTTGTTCGAACTTCTTCTAGGTAGGGCACCATCCATTGATTATTTTCCCTCCTGGTTTGTCATGTCATTGCTTCCTTTGTGGAAAGTGGCTTTCTTGTCATACTTCAGGTTTCTTTGTCATCTGGCTACTCCTTTGTTATCTGTCCATGCTTCAGAATACTCTTCTCATGGATGCTTCATCGTACTTGCTTGTTCACATGCTTCGACCTAGTAGCTCATCATGACTTCATCCTGATATTGCTTTAAAATTGTTTTTTCTTTTGTTGTATGGCTTTTGTATCACGACATCTTCGTAGAGTAGAATCAGTTATCTGCATCTTTCATATCTCCAAGGCCTTCATAGGTGTCAAGGGTCCTTCCTTCCTTTGTCAGAGTTGTCCTGCCTTCTTTCGGGAGATATCTCCAAAGTATTTTGTCAGATAGTGATTCTTAGTGATCATGGTGTTCTTCACACGCTTGATCTCTTTCTTCATTTGCTTCTTTCTGGATAAATTGGTCAACCACCTTATGCTCCTTGAGAGCACTTCTTCATTGCTTGCTTCCTGGAGTAGTCAACATTTCTTCTTGCCTTTTAGTCAGCAATCTTATACTCCTTATGTGAGCATATCTTTTTGTTGACCTTTATTGCATTGTAGTACATGCCTTTGAACATGTCATTGGTGAAAGAGATTCTTTCCTACTTGATCATGTTATAGAACTATTCCCATGACTCAATAATATACAAATGATAACATGACTAAAATTTTATGCATACATACCTCATCTTGATTCTCCTTTGATCATGTTAGCTTCATTTGGTTGTCCTTGGTGTGGCCCTTCTTGTTTCATCTTAGCTTGCCTGCATATCATCATTTTCTTGAATCCCATGAATGGGATTCCCAATGAGACATCTGCTTTGGTTCACAAACCTTCTTTTGAAGATTCCATCATAGGATCTTAAAGACCCTTTCCTTGCAAATGTTTCTTTTATTTTGATGATGCAGGTCTTCTAAGATTCTTAATCATGATCAATTTTCTTTCATCGTGGATGGGGTCCTATACTAGGTATGCTCCTTCTACATGAATATCTCGAGCTATATTTACCATGCTCCTATATTCTAGAAGATATTTCTAACCATGCATTTTGATTCTCATTGTAAATGCTACTTCCCCATGAGTAGCTAGAACTCTATGTACTTCATGCTTCTAGATTCTAGAAGATGTTTCTAGTCATTCAATTTTATTTTATTCCTTGCAAGTGTTGTTTAGCACATGAGTGTCTCTGAGTAGAGATTTCAGCCCTTGCTTCGGTGGACTTCGAGTGCCAGCCCAAGGAGGGAGTTTCACCTTGCTTTATTGCACTACCAGCAGGAGGATCAAATTCTTGGGAGAGGAGCAACTATAGCAGCGCAGGGACTGCGCAATCCTTTGAGGGAGCACTCCGGGAGGTGGAGGAGTGAGTTGGGATTGAGGTTGAAACTTGGAGTGAAGGTCGGGAAAGCATTTTGAGGAGTATTACAACCATTTTGGAGGCCTTTTGCAGCAGAATTTACAGGTGGGTCGAATCACCCAACAGTTGAGCCATTGAGGGGAATAGGGCCAAATTTCCGAAGTCATGCAAAGGCCAAATCCTTCGTGGGTTATTTCGGGTATTTGGTGGAGAGGCTGGGATTAATTTCCCAAAATTTTCTAAGCACCGGAGAGGGCCCTAACAACAAATCCATTCAACTAGCAACGTATTTCTGGGCATCTTCAACACAGAGTTTGAGCAACATAGCAATAGATCAGAGGAGGGTGTCTTATTTGTCACTTGGGGCTTTGCTAACTTGCCTTGAGCAAGCCCAGGTGCACTCATTCTAGCACCTTATTGTACACCCATTTTCATTAATAAAAGAGCTCAACAACGTAGTTTTGGTGCCATTTTGTGATCTGATTGTTTGTCACTGTTTCAGGGTGTTTTTGTCTATGTTTGCTTTGCATATTTATTGTTAATTCTCCTTAGGGATATTACACTAATCTTTTTGTTGTCATGAGAGCTAGGTTGCCTAATGAGTCTTTGCACTAGGATTGCTAGATTTTGAGATAATAGGATACTCTCACATAATCATCATCCACAGGGTCTTTACAAGGATTTAGACTTGCCTTCCTTGGGCTTACAATGGTGATGTCAAAAATGAATTTATGCATAGATGTAACCTTGTTGAAAGAGGGGTAACATGTACTACAAGCTAGAAAGAAGGCATAGTTTTTTCATAAAATGCTTTGTGAACAAAGTATCTTTGAAGGGAGATGAATATAAAATACAATAATATTGACAACAATAATATGAATAATATTAAATAAATAATACAAAGGACACAACTTAACTAATGGACACAAGGCTTCACCTTTGTGACTAGTCAGTGCATATATCAATTGATAGATCATCTCATTCGTTCATTCATCAATCATATATCAGTAGAATTTCTCTTCTTGCATAGAGCAATATCTATTTCTATTTCTTTTTTGGGGTTTGTTTGTCATTGAAGACCCTCTAGTTCTAGTTTCCATATCTTCAAATGATGAGATATGTGTGCATTCCAACTTTCTTTCTTATTCCAAGGTTTTGTCACCCTTGGATGTTAGAGGTGATTCTAGGAGCAACACATTGCTTCCTCTAGGATTGTCTAGTTTGAACTTTGGTCCTCTTAGCCTTGGACACTCTCCTATGGATATTTTTAGATTGTTTATTAACATTGTTAGGGTGGTGGATGATGACACCATTGGTCATTCTGATTCCTTTTCAAACTTTCACATGGACAAGTGAGAATGTTGATCTCTTTTCTTGGCTTCCCACTTTGGTCTTCATCTTTGGTTGATGGCAATTTTACATGTAGCATAGGTTTACCCACTTTGAGTTTACCTTCTCTTGGTATGTCTAAATTGTTTACTTTGTTCACGTTGTCTTTTTTTCTAGTCTCTAGTTACTTTCTAAGTGTCGATGGTTCTTTTCCTAGATTATGTAATATTCCTAATGGAAATATTAAGTAATAACAACCATAAATTTCTTAAATGCAACCAAAGATCAAAACACCGCAAAATAACAACACATTAACAATCTATCCCCAAAGAAGCAGAGCCATTATATTATATTTCATGGTAGGAGTACAATAGGCAAGAACAAGTGCACCTAGGCTTGCCAAAGGCAAGCTAGACAAATCCCAGGTGAGAGAACAAGGTGCCCAGATGATGGGAAGTGACTTCTCCTCTATGCTCTGCGTTGCCCTTGAAATTCTGCATTGCTGGATGGAAAAACAATGGCTGCTAGGGCCTCCTGGGTGCTCAAAAATTTCTGGGAAATTAACCCTGGGCTCTCTTCCAATAACCCACAAAAACCCATGAAGGAATTAGCCAAATGTTGACCTCGGAATTTCGACCCAATTTCCCCTAGCTCCTCCAGTTGTTGGCCGAGTTGGGACCCCTATTTGACCCCTCAAATTTTCCCAAAAAATTCTTCCAAATTAAACTTAGCCTCTCTTCAATAAACCCAAAAAGGGTTTGTCCTAGTTTTGACGCTCCAAAATTGACCCCAAAATGCTTGGCCCTCTTCTGCTGCTGGAAAATGTCGTCTATGATTGTGGGAGCGTTTTTTGCTCCTCAAAGGCTAAGAACTCTCCTCCAATTCCCCTCCAATCAAATCCCAAACAATTCCAGCTCCTTAATCCCACTCATTGAGCCTCCCCACAAATAACTCCACCACCCTCTGTGTGTCTTGGGAAAAAAGACAGGCCCAACCACACCAATTCGTTTTGCTGAGAAAGCACCTTTGCTCGTGGAATTTTTCTCCTTGTATTTGTGTGAGGAAACAACCCAGCAACAACAAATCTCTTCTCTCTGGCACAATAAATCTCGAAGCCCTTTGTAGCTCCTTTTTCTGTGTCCTACTAGTGCTAGGAATTTGTGCTACTACATGGTATCCTCCCAGCTACCAAAGAAGAGTAGAAGTTGCCTCCCTAGGGTGGCACTCGTGGTCCACCGAAGAAGAGGGTGAAACTTCCCCTTGGAAACCTTTGGTGCTAAACAACACTTATGACTCAACTAAACAGCATGAGCAACAATGTATAAAACAACAAATTATGAAAAAGTTCCCTATGCTGTCTTCAACCCCCTATTTATAATTGTTTCCTCCTTTTTCCTTGTGGGTACCTTAGCCAACTATTTCAGCCCCCTTCCCACACAATTGACTTTTCCTCCAAAGGTGAGTATTCCATGAGGGGTGGCCCCACATTCCACTAAGGAATTTTGGATTTCTCCTAAGTCCCACCTACCCAAAATGTCTCCAATGCCCAGCTTAAAAAATCATGCTAGGTTTAACGCTTCCCCAATAAACTCCGTTAATCCTATTAGATGAAAAACCAAAATTGGGAATATTACACATTAGATCTTTTCTATTCTGTTGGATGGAATTTTCAAGTTGCTTTGACCTACTTTGGAAGTTTGGTCATTAGTGGACAATAATATAATTCATTTCTATCTTTATTTTTGTTTGTACTTCTGTTTGTGCCTATGAGTTTCCTTCATCACTTCGGCATTATCGTCATGACTAGTTATACTTGCTATTACCCTTGGTCTATTTTGTTCATTGGAGGACATTAATTTTGGCACAAGAATCACATATGGAATGCCTTTCTACTCTCATTTTATCTTTGTTGAAGTTGTAATGTCTTTTAAGATTTTAACTTCTCTGTTTTGTTGTTTCTTTTACCCTCTATGTTTTTGTTGATCTCTGCTTCTCTTAGTAGGTACTAGTATATTTTGTGTGAAACTGTGCTTGTATTTATTTACTGTGGAGAAGACATTATGAGTATGAATTTCAAAAATGGATCAAATGATTTCGATGGGATTCTGAACTGTTATTTTGAACATATGATCTTCCAGGTTGAGTCGACGATGGCGATGAAAAGTCTAGAACCTAAAATAAAAGCCATTCAGCAACAGTATGCTGGGAATCAGGTTAGTGATGTCCCTGCTTTTATTTCTATCCAATAGATTGGTTATTGCTATCTTAATAATCAACAGTGCTGGATTAAAGCTAATTTTCTCTATGTTCAAGGTTCTGGCCTTCAATCTTTGCATCATGAGTTTTCTCCAAAGTGCTGCATGTGGTCAAATAACTGCTTGAGTAAAGCTACCTTGCTTTTTATTGTTTATGGCCTGCGTACATATATCTGCATAATGATCTTGGGAAAACCTTCTTTGTGCTACAAATTGACTGAATGTAAAAAATAGATAAATTGCGTGTTCATGAAAAATTAAGATGTTTGATTGTATCCAAGCATACCATTACTTTTTATCTCCGTGCATTTGCTATTTATTTTCATTTAGCAACGATAGTCACCAATGTATGGCAATGTTGATTGGTGATGATTTGGCCGTTAGTGAACTATGTGGTATGATTACTGCTTTGGGTATATATGTTGGTAAACTGTATCTTAGAGCAGTAAGTGATTAGATTGTGCCATTGTTTTCCTAATGTCAGGGTCTTTTCTCCAAAATTCTTCTTTTGGACTTAGGATTCCACAATTTAAATTTAAGTTTATGTACTTTCGCACTTAGGAACAAAACTTATAGATTTACAGTTGTTAATGTCACATTTGAGGGCAACTTTTTTTTTCCTGGGAAAAAATTCTCGACTTTTATTAATATGACAAAAATGCGGAGTCATATGCCCGTGGCATTCATAAATGCTGTTAATTCCTTTACATAACATTTCTATCTCTGATCTGTTGTTTTTTGCACCATTGGGAGGTATTATGTGTAATGATCCTAAACAGAGATGTAAGTGATATACAAAGCATGCAAACAATCCAACAATCAGAAAAATGAAATATACATTAAGCACCCATGAAAGCACTGGAAATAGAGAACTGCTGAGCCATTTTATTACTTCTTTAGGAGCAAAATTCAATAGTAAAATAGAATGGTGCACCTGGGCCTTTCTCAATGGACAAGCTTGACAAAACTCAGGTGAGAAAACACTGAACTGAAGGCTTCTACAACTGCTGCATCAAACTGAAATGCGTTGCCCCAGAAAACTGCTTTGTCTGCTGACTTTGAAGGGCTGGAAACACTGCTTCCGATGCTCAGAAAAATGATGAGATTTCAGCTCCTTGCTCTTTGGCCTAAACCCATAAAAACCCATGAAGGAATTGGCCAAATGTTGACCTCGGAATTTTGGCTCAAATTTCCTCTAGCTCCTTTAGCTGCTGGCTGAATTGGGACCCTTGTTTGACCCCTTAGATCTGCCCAGAAAATTCTATAAAATCACGAGTGTGATCCTTGCCCAAAACCCAGTAAAACCCAGAAAGGGTTGCCCTTGGTTCCAACTTTCAAAAATTGACCTTTCACAGCTTGGTCCTCCAATTTCGAATTCTGTCGCTGTGACTGATCCTATCAATCTTTGCTCTCTCAACTCCAACAATCCTCCTCAAATGGTCCTCCAAGTGATCTCCTACTTCTCCTGGCCAACTCCAACTCTACAATTCCTTCCTCCAACTCCCACGTGAGCCTAGTGGTGGCTTTCTGCGCAGGCCCCGGATAACTGTAAATTGAATTGTTGGGATCCTGGCTTTGTTGGCTCCAAAGCTGACAAGAAACGCTGACCTTTTGTTGCTCTCCCAATCCTCTAACTCTCCCGACAAATGCTTGATCACTGACAGCTCCAAACTCCCCCCTGTGTATTCTCCAGCTAGCCAGAAATATGCACTCCTTGTTGTGGCTGAATGGTAGTGCTGTACACACTCCCGGAACTCTCTAAATACTTATGGAACTGCCTCTTTAGGGCGGGCATCGATGGTCCCCCGAAGTAGAGGTTGAATCTCCCACTGGAGAGATTCGTGGCTAAACAACCGGTTGACTCACCTAAATAGTAGAGCGAACAATCAAGTAATTTTGATTGCAAGGTGTAAGAATGAATCCAAATGAGAGCTCTCTCTTCCTTTTATCTTTGTGGGCCTTCCTTGCCTCATGTGGGCCCCTCCATCCAGCACTTTGAATTCCCTCCAAACCATTCGAATGGCCTAATTCGAATTCCCACGTGGGTGGCCCCCACCTTCCACTAGCAATCAAATTAAGTCGAATTTCTTCATAAGTCCCTAAGTCGAAAATGCTGGGTTCTTTCCCTTAGCCAAAATTGTGCAAAAATGTGTGGAAACACCCTATTACAAATGTGTTTGAGAAGGGACACGACAATCCTCCCCTCCCAAATGTTGCTTGCCCTCAGGCAACTTCAAAGCTGGGTGCTCCAAAATGTGTTCACCCTCCCAGATGGCATCCTCATCTGACAAGCTCCTCCAATGCACCAAAAATCGTCTGTCCTCAAGCAATGCCTAAGCAAGCATCCTCTCTAACTGCTGCTCCCCACTGTCACTGCAAAATGTGCCAGGGTCCCAGATGTGCCGCTGGATAGTGCTTGACCTCTGCACTGTCCTGATATTAAAGAATCCTTCAATACCAGGATCCTAGGAAATCCTGTCCAACATGAAGCTCCCCTCGCTCCATTCACTATCTTGCCTGGTGAAAGTACCAGAAGTCCGTTACTTCATCAGTGACTTGCTAAAGCCCAATGGAAGATCTGTATGATCTCCCCCTGCAGTAGCTGACACATCCATAAAGGTTATTGAGTTGTGAAGCGCTGTTATGCCCCAGTTCTCTGCTAGTCCCAGAGTGGTGCCACCATGCTGACGCTGTGCCACTTTGACTATGTCATACTCCCCATCGTGCGCAGTTAGTATCCTCCTCTCCTGGAACTCGATGGTGGAGTAATGAAAGAGGTGAGACACATCTTGCCTATGCATCTCCATGGCACCAAGGCCTACCCATCCAAACCTAACTCCGAACCTGTGCAACAACAGAGAATGTCTGCCTCCCCATATGATGAAACCCTTTGTGAAACCCCATGTGTCATCCCATGAGTGAACTATATCACCTTCTGCCATGACTTCGCTCATCACGAGTGATCTATCGATCAACTAAACCCCTACATCCCATAGCCAGACCTGCGACAGCATAGCCCTGTCAACGGATGGAATCCCTCTAGCCCTCATCTCTAGTCCTTGCATGTGGTAACTATATAGGCTCCATATATCGCGGGCTAATCTGATGCATGCTAATTTGCCTTGTGCCTGCCACTATGTAGTACCGATGATTGCTGGGAGCAACTTGTGCGAAAGAGCTACCCCCTGAATGCAGCCAAAAAATGGGTATCCAATACTCGTAATCGACTCAGGGTATGTGGATCCCTCCTGTCCTTGCCAACCATCTCCCTTGGGTCTGCCATCCACCCTCTTGATAATGTGCCAATATAATGTATGAAGGTCAGACACATACTGGAACGTTGCCTCAATCGTACATGATATCCTCTGCTCATGCATGGTCTTGACATGTCCTGTGGAAAGAGTGACACATGTCTCCCTCATGACTTGCTCCCCAAGCGTAGGCTCATTGATGAACGATATGCTGCCCCTGCAGATGATCAGATCATCCCCCTACCTGTGGTTGTCATCTCGTGCACCGACCCAATGCCACCACTGAGAAGTCTCTCTCCTAGTGTGTTGAGTGTCATCCCAATATCTCAGGTGAGCTCCCTTGTCCCCAGCTGCTCGCGCCCAGAGTGTCAAAGGACAACAACCAAGTCGTCTGTGCCTATAAGTGATGTATAAGAGGGACAGGCATGTGAGTCCCCATGGATACCAGAGAGTATCACTCATCTGTGTCCTCGTCGATCCTGGGTGAAGTACAACCAAAGGTGAATTTCTCTTATTGAAGCTTCTATTGATCAATGCCAAACACTAGACCCCTGACAAAGAGATCCTCCAAGCACAAGTCAAGTCTTCACTCCTTTCTGCACCTTATACCTCGGTACTTCTTCCGGCACTTTGTCTTCCAGCACTTCGTCCTCCAATTAGAGTCCTTTCACCTTTGCTAGAGAGATAGGCTCCTTCGCTAGGGTTGGGAGTCCTTGTAGGCTTGATCTCTCACCCAAATAGTGGATTATTCACTAGCTACCCTTACTGCACCTCGCACGTGTGACTGTTTCTAGCCCTAGAAATAGTGCTTTATACTTCAGTCTTCTTCTTTCTTACTTCGTTTGATGTCCTTCCCTCTTTGCTTGGACAAAAGGCCTAGTAGGCCTAGTTTAAAGCCCAAAAACAAGAGATATGTTACTGTGCTTCCCTGGTATAATGACCGTAGGCAGACCCTTCATTTCTTGCACATGTGGCTGTGTTGACTCTAGAAAAACAATCTTCTTATCCCTTCTTTTGCTGCCCTAGAAGAGTTCTTTTTGTCCCTTTTGTTAGCCTCTTTACTGCGCTAATTTTAGAGTGAAGTAGTGCGTTCTATTGGGAGTGGACAACCTCTATAAATAGAGGACTGTCCCTCCATTTAGGCCGACTTGTGAGTGGACTTCGGATGGTTCTTTGGTGGAGTTGTATGCTTGAATTAGCTTCTCAATGGTGCCATTGCTTGGAGGAGACTTGTGACCTTGCTTTGTGGTATTCTCTTGACCATAATACATATACATACAAGGTATAACATGCCCTTAAAGTCTTCAACTTATTTTTTTGACTATTTGACTCACCTATAGCATTTTAAGTAGTGTTAGACCTATTTCAATGAGCAAGAAACTCATTAACATATATTATAAAATAAAATTTCTTTTTTTGAATAAGTACAAATAACAAAAGTACATTTATGAAGACCGAACCTAGTTACATTTCCTTCAACATCGTCAACATTGTTGCCATCAAGATTGAAGCACTTCGCTACACAAGCTTGATGTTTCTCTGTTTGTGATTCGTTAAGAGGCCCTTAGCCATTGAAAAGAAAATTTAAAAAAGAAAAATTATTAAAAAAAAATCAAATATATTGAAAAAAAGTTATATTAAAAAAAATTATTACAAAAAAAATACATATTAAAAACCAAATAAAATAGTTGTAAAAAAATTACATATTAAAAAAAAAAGCAACGCACATAGCAAACCGGTCAAATGACCCCGTCAAAAGAAGATGCAACATGATCCACGCAATTCCGTAGCCTTGACTTACACAAGTCTGCAGCAGCCGCCAGTCCCAATCATTGACTTCAAAACGTTGGACGTCGGCATTAAATTTTCGCAACTGCTACCTATCGTCGCCACCGCCAACACTGCGTCTAGTTGCTGCCCGTCGTTACCACTGCCACCTTTTTCGTCTAGTGCTGTTTGCATGGCTGCCATTTCCAAACTGAACTACTCTTCCTACTTGAACTAAAAAAATAAAAAAAACCATAAAAAAAGCAGGAAAAAAGAAGCTACTGCAGCATGACACATGCAGGTTCGTAGCCTTGATCGTCTTGAGACCCGACATACTACAACCGTTGACCGACATACCGCTCGCTGCATCCACCACGTTTCCGACATCCACCTTGCTATTCAACAACCTCCTCATCACTGCAGCGTTTGCCGGCCGTCGTAGCGGGCATCGACAGTGACCATCATTACAATTTTGCTGCCATACAGTGGATCAATCTTTTTCCACCTGCTTTTGCTCCTACTGTCTCTTTCACCTTTATTCAACACCATCATTACTGGCCATCGAACTATCAATTGCCACAAATTCCGTCGTCTCTCATTCCTCATTCCATTCCATTCCGTTTTCTACTGACTCTTGCTGTTGCTCTACTTGTAACCTGTAGCCATTGGAACGATGCGTTGTTCTAGAATCTAGCTTTTCTCCACAACCCATTAACTTGCCCCTTGGCTAGCGTCATTACAAATCAATTTCATCATAGTTCTGACATATTTAGAACTTAATATATAATAATTATAATTAACATAATATAGTTGTATTTTAGTTAAAAAAGAAGAAGAAAGTCAACATTTTCATAAACTATTATTATTATAAGATTATAGTGAAAAGAGATAGTTATAAAACCCTTTGTATAAAAAGGTGAAAACGTATTTGAGGGTCTTTTAAAGGGAAAATTTGTCAAGGTATAAAATCAAAAGGAATAAAAGGAAAGGGTTACCCTCAAAACCCTAATCTGATCTTGATAAACGTAAAATGGAACCTAATTCGAAAATGATGAAGGAAGGATGATTTTCCTATAAGGATGTTTTAATTACGCATTGCAAGTTAGTTACATTAAGAGGGACTATCCAAGGGAAAAAGTTAATATCGCTATTAGTACAAGCAAAGACGAAAATTAAATAAATACCTTTGTTACACAGGAACCGCTCCCTAGAGGTGGGAAACCCGTTCCAGTGGTTGGAGTGTCTCCCGAAAGCTTTGGAACTGTATGGGAACATTCCCTTTTCTGTGGGAGCTGCAATGAGAGCTTGGAAAAGTTCTGGGAGCTTTGAAGACTGTTTTTTTTGGAGTTCTCGCGTTCCCTAAGGTTGGGGAAGACAAAGCATGTAGACAAATATGTTGAACTGCCCACGAAACATGAGGCTTTGTTGAAACCTTCGCAGGAAGAAAGGCCAAAGACATCCTTAACACCGACATCCTTAATTGAGAAATTGGAGCAAATCTCTTGATGGGTTAAGGAAGCGTGTGACACCTCAATGTAAGGGCGATATCTAGGATGTCACGCTGATGAGTATTTTTTGTTTTTGTTTATGTATATGTATCGCAGAAGATTGTGTGCATATTGTATGTGGCATTCAATGCTTAACCATTGGAGTCACTTTACTTTTTCTCATAAGAATAACTAGAGAAACATAAGTAAAATTGTTCCTTTGTATTTTTAAGGCAGATTGTTTTAAATATTGGTCATGTGTCAGAGAACTGATAATGAACTTAACATCTTAATATTTTCTATATATAAAAGGGAGAGACTTAGGAAGAGAGACACCTAGAGAATATATTTATATATAAGAGAGATTATATATTTAAATTGATTTTAGTATTTGAATATTTTGATATAAATTAATTTGATTTATATATAATATATATATTTTTATATTTTTTTATTATATAATATTACCGTTCCCGACACCCGTACCCAAGTTCCCAACGTTCCCATGTTCCAGAAACTCATGCAACATAGATAAATACTAATTTGGCAAATCGACTGCTAATTTCAGATGCCAATGTAGGCGAAACAACATATATTTTTGGAAAGAAATACAAAATTAATGATTTACAAATAACAATAGATCATTATGAGTACATATCCCAATTTAGTGTTGTAAAAATGTATGACATGGAGGTTGACATAATTCTTGGTCAACCTTGGTTTAGAGAATTGGGTGTGTTCATGTTAAACATAGAGATTTTTTTTTTTATGTTTTCTTATAAAGGAAATATGATCACATTTCGAGACATGACAACGGAGTCAAAATCGATAATGTCCTCATCAGAAGACTTTAATGATGTTACGAAACTAATACCTCATAGGAATCAAAACTCAATATCAGAGAAGCAAAAAGAGCTTGAGGAGGCTATATCCAATAAAAACGAAGAAAATTCTAGTTTAAAAGATCATATCCATAAACTTCTTGCACAAGTCAAAAAGTGTAAAACTAAGAAGCACAAGTTAGAACAAGAAAAAGAAAGGTTTGACATGAAATTCAATGAAAGTCTATCAGAGAAGGAAGAGGAAAATTTATGCTTAAAAGACCGTAACAAAAAATTATTAGAACAAATCAAGTGTTTAAAAAACAAGAAGCTTGAATGCCAAAATAAAGTTGACTCAGAAAATGAGGAATGCTTATGTCTCAAAAATAATAACCAAAATCTGCTCGAAGAAATTGTCGCAAGGGAAGCATCAAAATCGCTAGATTTAGTCGTCCAAGTTGGGAAAGAAGAAACAAACATCGATTCCACTAATCTCACAGTTCAAGGAAATCCAAATCCTATTGAAGTGAAGACGTATTCAGATGTTGCAGTTCAAATGAAGGAAATTCCAAGTGAAGATTTTGTAACCAACTCGACGACATCGAAACCTGAAGTAAATCATAATCGAGCCACACACATGATAAGGGAAACGAAAAGAACTCTTTATCTACATCCAAATCACAAGAACAAACATCTCAATCAACCTACGAATCTGTATCACTCAGAACATAACGACAAACTTATGTTCCGAAGAATACTGAAGTGCGCACAACTCAGTCCATTGATAACAATTCATCACAAATTTCCAGTAATCAAAAGATTTCACAAAAGATTAATTTAGGATGGTCAAATCCTTCCTCTGTGCGACAATTTTATATATCACTCCAAGGATCATATCAACTTGTATCGATAAAGATGATTGTCCCGAGACGAGAAAACATTCGTAGTAGAAAAAGAGATCAAGCCCTTTCATCAACAAACTTTAAGGACAAAGATTTTTGAAGGGGAAGACAATGTTATGAATATAATTTATGTAAAAATAATAAAAATAGATAATAAATAATAATCATAATAATATGCAATTAAATAATAATCAGTTAAATAAAGAGGCATGTCTCTAAAGACATGCTTGTTTGTTAAAGGGTACTTACCTAGCTATATATACAAGATCCTTAGTGTCATTGTATCATCATTCTTACTCATACATTTTAATATATATATTTTGTATCTCAATGGAGATCTTTATATTCCAAGTCTTCTGGAGTGTTTAACGTGAAAAACAAACCTTGTTCGTTACACGGGGCGCAACCATCTACACCATGTGTGGAGAATCGACAAAATCAAGGCACCAGATCTCCTCAAAAGGAGCAGACAGGACATGATTCATTAGACGGTGAGACCAGGGGGTGCTATTGTTGGTGGAGACCTAGATTTAGATATCAGGAGCTTGAGGAGGAGGTTGAGCATGAGGTTGAGGGCACACAAGATTTTGGGGAGCACGTAAATATGCCCATTGTGGCGCAAGAGTCACCATTGTTGGAGACCTCTTTGATAGAACCAGTTGACACCTTGGGGGAGGGAGTAGTGCATACACCCATAGGGCCATCCATTGACGAGGTGGCAGGAGACATAGAGGTGTCCACCATTGAGGAGATTCCATATGTTTTGAGGTATCTAGTGATGGGGTGTTTGGGGTCGTGTCTGAGTTTTTAGGTGATAGCAGGACACAATAGATCGACGGGGTGCTAGTAGATACAGTGATATCAGAGCAACAAAAGTTTCATCAATTCCAGGCCAGTCTTCTAGCATTGAAAAGGAAGGCAACAACAATGCGAGATGCTATTCTACAACAGAACGAGGAGCTGGAGGGCATGAGAGCGGTTTGTGTTGAGTCAACGGGCAAACTAATTCATGTTGGGGAACGGTTGGATTCCCTTATGGTCTAGCTAGAGTGCATGTTGAAGCATTGGAGCAACCCTCTTCAAACATACATAGATGGGGCTTGTAGCGCTAGTAGGTTGCCATTGCACATTGGAGAGGGAGAGGCAGAGTCACTTCGACATATTTTATGTGTTGACTTGGCCAGTGAGACGAGGCGACATGAGTTACGCAGGGGGCAACATTTGTCGGATGGGGTGCTAGTTCCACGTATAGGAGTTCGTGCTCTTGATTTTTCCCTTGGGGTTGGATGGAGAGAGGTATTGAGTTGGTACTTGATGAGGCTAGCTAGTTTTTTGGATACACCCATGGTTGGGAGCATAGTTCAGCTGAGGTTGTGGGTTACCAGAGGGGCTCGATGGCCAGACTAACTTTGGGATCCAAGTGGGATTCACCATCACATCATGGAGTCAGTCCATGATGGTAGTAGCTGTGCGTTGGATCCGGGGATTGAGTGCACACAACCACATATTTCCATCAAAGTTTCAAGCAGCACTAGTGGTTGGCTGGATTGACAGGGGGGTAGGTAGACTCCGTGAGTTGTCCTGGCATGTAGATCAGGCATGGTATCACAAGATGATCAACATACTATGGCTGGGGCTAATTGGAGGAGGTGGCGTTGACAACCCACCGGACAGAGCATTGTACGGGGATGAGGATTTTTAGCGGATACATGGGGTGCATAGGACACCTAACAACAACACCTTAGTGACACTGCCATTGGCACGTAGGGAGGTTTGCCTGTCAGATGTCTTTGAGAGGATTAGGAGGGGAGGTCCACCCATTTGAGGTAATGGAGGTGTGATAGTAGAGATGGCAATCTTGACAGGATGCAGGTTGCTGCACATTGACTCAACCTCTAGTTGTGGCATTCTGTGGTGTATAGAGATATGCAGTGATGAACACCTCTTGAGTATATCCATAGGGACTTGCATTCAGTCACAGGGGAGCTGGTTGTTGTCCCTTGATGCCCTCATCACGAGCAGGAGGGCGCAAAAGACTCACTTGAGGTGGATGGATGTGACCCAGAGTATCATGGACAGGAGGAGTTTTCCTGTTGGGGCAGAGGAACTATACGCATGTTGGCATGTGGAGGCGTAGGGATGACATGGTCTGTTGTAGAGGTAGCACATGCTTTGCCCCGAGTCCCCACTTGAGGGTATGATTATAGGGGATCTGTATGACACCTTTGGTAGGGCATTCCGAAGCATTGTAGGGGCATGTGACATAGGGGATGTTGACCTTTTCTACAGAAGAGCACGTAGGTTTCTGGTAGTTTTTGGGTACACCATCCAATGATGGGATGGTAGAGTTTGTCGTGTGACCAAGTAGGAGCAGGGCCGTGGGGTATACACCAGATTGTCTCTTGATATATGGAGCCTATACCCGCAGGAATCATAGCTAAGCGCAAATGGATCCCAATAGTTGTCAGAATTATGCCGCCCCAGACTTGGGAGTCAGGGGTTCAGTTGATGAGTGGATCACTCCACTTCAAGATGAGCAGGATCTTGACAAAGAGAGATCTAGCTTATTCTTGGGTTAACACATGGGAGATCATTGAGGCTTTCTCCACATGGCAAAGCGGGCATTCCCTATTGTTGCTTAGGATCGAGGCTTGCCATGGAGTGGGAGGCTTGGGCATTGCTAAGTTGTCCTCGCTTGTTGGGCATAACTTTGGTCATTGCCTGTATGGTGGTTGAGAGATACAGGAGGGGAGGGCCTTGTATGAGCATGTTGGACAACTGGTTATGACTAGAGACATGTAGTGTCAACATGGTAGTTTCCTTTTGTGATTAGCACAGGATCTCTGTTGATTTTTGGTACCATCGGATGTGCTCTAAACCTCAAAATTTGTAGGGAGGTTAGGACACATGTATTCCATAATGCCTAGAAATCGTTTTGTGAAATTCCACCCGGAGAAGGTTTTATTAAAATAATTAATTATTTTTAATGGAGGCCTAAGTCTAAACTTAGGAAATTAAAATAATTAAAGGATATTAATTAAACTTGGGGTGTAACTTCTAGAAGAAGACGAGGATCAAACCAAAATGATCTGAGTCAATGATTAGAATCTAATTTGGGCTGTTGATTACTTAACGAGAAGATTATAAGAAGAGGCTTGATGGGCACTTGGAAAACACATCGAGTGAGAGATCAAGAGATCGATTTTCTCAAGAGAGCAACGCAACAATTGTCGGAGAAGTGATCGAAGTGATTTCTTGTAGTGAGGGGCAAGGATAGTTTTTCGGTTGGAGAGTATCTTGATCTGTGGATACTTCGCAGAGGAGGCATAGAGAGATCCAGGAGAGGTAGTGTAGAGCCACGCTAGGCAGCGTAGAGCCACGCTGAGGCAACGCAGAGCTTGAGAGGAGATTCAAAATTTGTTGGAGGGTCCAGTTCTAGAGCCAAGAGCCGAGGCGTGAGACTGGGAGGGCAGAAAGTCAAAGTTCCAAAAGCAAATCGATCAACAAGGGGTGACGTAGAGTCTAGTAGCTGTGACGCTGAGCTGTGTACGCCGTACGCTGACGCAGAGGCAGCACAAAAGCAGTGTGAGGCTTGCCATCCAGAGTTTGGTTCAGTAGTGAATCTCCAGTGATAGTGTGAGGTATCTCTCACTCATCTCTTTGCCAGTCAAATTCTCTGTATTGGATAACCAGTAAGGCATCCAAAGATTGTATTCAGAAATTACTGCCTAATAATACAAACCCTTAGATGCTGCACCGATTTTCCCACATTGGGTTTTTCTAGGGACATTGGTCCAAAAGCAATGGTGTCACTTGTGCGTGTTATGTCTTTCTTGCTTAGATTCTTGTTTCCGCATATTATATAAGTTGTGAAGGCTATAGTTGTATTTATTTCAATGTTTACCATATAATACTGTAAATAACTTGATTCAGTAGGAGAAATATAATCAGTTGCTGCAGTAGTGATTCGAGGATTCTCGAATGTTCACATGGTATCAGAGCACAGGTGAAGCAAGAGAGTAGATTAGAAAAGCCCAACGCTAAAGAGGAGGGAGATCGAAGTGCTGCATAGGCATCAGATCGAATCCTTAGAGGGATTGCGCAGTCCAAGCTAGGAGGGCAAGATTCTCAGGGAAATCTCTCTTTGAGTGAGATGACAATGAGGTAATATTTCCAGATCGAGATTTGTTAGCGGCAGAGGGAGCAACGTAGTAGCAGATTCAGCGCATAGTAGTCTTTAGGTGAGAAACAATTTTCTGCAGCAATTGCTGGGGCAGAAAAATGTCAAAAGAAGGAAGAACACACTTTTGAGGGAATTTCTTCCTTAGAGAGTTCCTAGCCAAGGAATTCGATTTCTCATTTGTTGAGCAACAGTAGAGAGGAGCAGATCTACTAAATCTAGCAAGGAGTGCGTAGGCCAGCCCAGCAGCAGCGCAGAGGAGAGAGGAGGCTGTTCAACATTTTGTTGGCAAAGATGGCAGCTAACAAGCTGAGAGATCAAGATCAGTTGGATGGAGCATTCAAATTTGTGATCTAGCAGGCTAGGATCTCATTGCTTCTGGATGAGAATGATCTCAAGATGTATGTTGTTAAAATTGGTAACTAGGGCCAAACTCCACATGGGTCATCTTATTTATGATAGCTGATATTTTTATTAGATTCCTCTCTCGGAGAGGTGTAGGATTGATCTAAAGATCATCTGATTCTGACATGTACAAATGAAGATATGAATTTACTTATATTATGGACAAATTATCAAGGTCGGCCAGCAAGCAAAACAGGCACACAAGCCCCCAATTCATCCTCAACGTTGCATATAAAAAGGATACCTCAAGTCATTTTCACCATCATCTCATCACACATCTCTCTCTCCTCTTGTGATTGGGCACACTATCCAAGGCAATCTTCTCTCTCTCCACATGTGTGAACTAGGTTTTTGTTTGCTGCGTTGACCAGAGTTGACCGAGCTATTGGGAGGATATTTGACTATGTTGACTTGATGCGTTGACCTGTTTTGACTTTGGTTTGGGTGAGGAATATTTGTTTAAGCAAGCCACAATTCTGGGCATGAAAATCAAGGAGTTTTGACCAACATTGACTGTGGTTAGGTCTGGCTGCAGGTTCACTGTTTGACTAGACTTTGACTGGGCAGAATTTGACTGTTTTCAGAGCTGTTTCATCTTGTTGTTTGGAGGCCAAAGTTGACCGAATCTTTGATGGTCAAATTTTCCATATTGAACAACATTGACTTTTCTGGTTAGGGCTCTTTTGCTGCTGTTATATATTATCAGAATTTGTAAATTGTACTATCTCTCTCTATTGAACTATTGAAGACAAAGAAGATTTGATCAATGGTTTCCCCACATTTGGGGTTTGTCCCTGGCTGGTGCCACATCTTGTGTCCTCTTGTCCTGGCTTGTCTTCTACTGTTTATGTTTATGTTCTATCAGCGTTTTACTTATATTTTTATGTGATTGCTAAAGTGAAATTGATATTGGTCTCACAAAGAAATTGAAGTAAAATTTCTCTGAAGCATAGAACATACCATTGTTTTCTAAAATTAACATGGTACCAGAGCTGAGGTGAAGACAAAGCCCAAGCAAGAGTGAAAGAGCAAAGACAGTTGGACAAGGATGAAAGACTCAATGGGTTTCTCATCCTACTTCCTGGTTGAAGACAAGCTCCATGATAAATCTAACTGTCGTGGATGGAAGATGTCGATGTCTCTTGATTTGACCATGGAAGAGAAGGAAGTGATGGATTATGTGCAGGGTAAAATCCCTGAGCCTCCTTCAAATGCATTGGTTGCTGCGAAGACCAAGTACAATAAGGATGAAGTCAAAGCGAAGAAGATTATCAAGGATTCCATTGACAAGCATCTGATGGCCTATATCTCCGAATTGAAGACTTTCAAGGAGATATATGACAGGTTGGTCGGCATGTTCAAGGCTAGTAATGCTAATCAAATTCTCTTTCTCAAGAATAAGTTGAAGGATATTAATAAGGGCAAGGATGAGGACATTCAATCCTATTTCTTGAGGATTACTGAGATCAAGAATGATCTACTCTCGATTGGAGAAGTCATTCTTGACAGGGAACTTACTCTCACCACCCTTGGAGGACTCCCACCTGAGTGGTATGTATTTAGAACCACTATACTCAACAATGATCGAATTCCAGGGTTTGAAGAATTTATGTTGAGATGCATTCAAGAAGAAACAAGAATGGTGGAGCAAGAAATGCCTTCTAATCGAAGCAACCCCACTGCAGGCTCCGCTCATGCCAAAAGGAGGAATAATGAAGGGTCTAAAGGTCATTTCGATGGAAAGCCTGGATCTAAGGGAGGAAGGAAGGGCAGGTGCTTTGTTTGCAATAAGTTTGGCCACTATGCAAGGGAGTGTCCTAATAAAAGGGATACACCTCGAGATGATGACTATCATAACAACTCCAGGGGCAACTTCAACAACAACAACAACAACAACAACAACAATGATCAAAGGAATGGCAGGTCCAATGGCAAAGGAAAAAGGAATGCGGGACATCAAGAAAATGGTCGACCCTCCAAGAAATCAAGGAACTCCAGGTATGATGAATCCAATGTTGTTAACAATAAGCAAAAAGAGTACTATCTTATATCGACCCTCTCGATTGCCTCTGCTCTGGGTACTTTGGGAAATTGGCTTATTGATAGTGATGCCTCAAGGCACTTCACCGAATACAAGGAAGCCCTCTCTAATGATAGAAAAGGAGACAAACTTGGAGATCATCCTTGGAGACGATGCCATCTATCCCGTGAAGGGAGTAGGGAATGCTACCCTTCAATTGAATCAAGGTAACACTATTCATTTGCAAGAAGTACTATATGTACCTGATCTCAAGAAGAACTTGGTGTCCATTTCAGTAATGGAAGATAATGGATTCAAGGTGGCATTTATCGAAGGAAAGGTACATGTTTGGAAAAGAAATTTCAAGGATGCTTTTACTCTTGGGTTCAGGGTTGACAGTTTGTATCACGTTGGAGGAAGTCCATTGGGAGCCATGTCTTGTGACACATCTCTACAATCTGAACCATGGCATCGAAGGTTCACCCATCTTCATTATAAGGCCCTACCCGATGTGAGACAGATGGTGACAGGTATACCCGAGTTCAAAGTAGAGTATGAAGGTGTATGTCTGGTATGTGCTGAAGGAAAACTTACAACAGGACCATTCCACTCAAGTAATAGCAAGACCACAGACATATTGCAATTGATCTACTCAGACATATCTAGTATGATGCTCATAAACTCCTTGGGAGGATACTGATATTATTTCACCTTTGTGGATGTTTATTCTTGCAAGACTTGGATCTCCTTTTTGAAGAAAAAGGATGAAATGTTCACCTGGTTCCGACATTTCAAAGCCTTGATCGAAAATCAAGATATTGAGGACTAATAATGGGACCAAGTATGAATCCAATGAATTCCAAGATTATTGTAGAGAAGCTAGCATTAAGAGGGAGACTACAATGCCATACACTCCCGAGCATAATGGTGTGGTTGAAAGGAAGAATCTCTCTATTGTAGAAGCTGCCCATGCCATGCTTCATGATCAAGGCCTTCCGAAGTTTCTATGGGGTGAAGCTGCAAATACTGCCGTGTATGTTCGATGCCCTCATCAAGCATTGGACTCCAAGGTTCCCGAAGAAATGTTCACTGGTAAGAAACCTGATGTTTTTCATTTTAGATTTTTTGGAAGCCCCATATATTTTCATGTGCCGAAAGAGAAAAGAAGCAAATTGGGTGCATCTGGGAAGAAAGGAATCTTTGTGTGCTATAGTGAAAATTCTAAGGGATATAGAATTTATGTGGCTGGTCAAAAGGAAGTTGAGATAAGTCATGATGTCACCTTCGACGAAGATATGGCCCTCAGGAAGATCAACAACCTTCCTATCCTAAGGAAGGACAAAGACGCTGACATAGGAAATGAGGGTGAAAAAGAGGACGAAATGATGCCTGATGTTGATGAACCTATGGATCCTATTGATCCACTCCCTCATGAACCTTTCTCCTCCAAGAGGAGACCCTCATGGCTTAGGGAGACTCTCGAAGATGCTGAGAGGCACATTGCACCAAGGGGGACTTTCCGTGAAAGCAAGAAGCCGAACATGTACCAAGGATATTTGACTGCCATGAGCACTGCCATTCAAAATGAGCCTTCATCATTCGAAGAAGCAGTGAAGCAACAAGTATGGAAGGATGCTATGAATGAAGAATACGAGTCGATTATGAAGAATGATGTCTGGGGTGTGGTCCCTAGATCCCAGGACAAATCGGTTGTCACTTCTAAGTGGCTCTACAAAATCAAGCATGGAGCTGATGGAAGCGCAGAAAAGTTCAGGGCCCGCTTTGTTGCTCGAGGCTTCTCTCAAAAGGAAGGTGTAGATTACGATGAGATATTTGCACCTGTTGCTCGATACACCACCATCCGCTCGATCATAGCCCTTGCTGCCTTGCAAGGATGGAACCTACATCAGATGGATGTCAAGACCACCTTCTTGCAGGGTTCAATCAAAGAGGAAGTCTATGTGGAACAACCCGAGGGCTTTGAAGTTCATGATTGGGAATCTCATGTATGCAGGTTGAAGAAAGCTCTCTATGGATTGAAGCAAGCACCCCAGGCTTGGTAGGAGAGGATCGATAGCTATTTGATGAAGCTGGGATTCACTAGAAGTGAAGCCGATCTGAACCTTTACTTTAAGGTTGAAAATGATAGACCTCTCATTCTGGTACTTTATGTGGACGACCTCTTTCTGACAGGTGCAAAACCTCTCATTCACAAATGTAAGAGGGAGTTGGCTTCTGAATTTGAGATGAAGGACCTAGGACCGATGCGCTATTTCCTAGGGTTGGAGGTCTGGCAAAAGCTAGGTGAAATTTTCCTCTCTCAAGGAAAATGTGTCGTGAAGATATTAGAAAGATTTGGAATGGTGGACTGCAAGCTTGTGACTACTCTAATGGAACTTAACTTTAAGAAGTTATGTGGTAGTGTTGCTGGACCTTAATTGGAAAATGCTTCTAAGCATCGTCAACTCATAGGAGCATTGATGTTCTTGGTGAACTCCTGTCTGGACATACGTTTTGTAGTTAACACATTGAGCCAATACATGGTTGAGCCTTATCATATACATTGGATTGCCACCAAGAATCTTCTAAGAGATCTTCGGGGCACAATCACTCATGGAATGAGATACACTGTCGAAAATGTGAGGCTGCATGGTTATTCTAATGCTGATTGGGCTGGCAGTGTGATGGATCGCAAGAGCACTTCTGGATGTTGTTTTTCTCTGGGTTCTACTTCGATATCCTGGATGAGTAGGAAGCAGAAATCGGTTGCCTTGAGCACTGCCAAGGCCGAATACATAGCTGCTAGTATGGCCTCCTGTGAAGCTATCTGGTTGAGGAAGCTCTTTAGTGAGCTGTTTGAACATGTGCTAGATACCACCGCGATCTTCTGCGACAACCAGAGTGGGATTCGACTATCAGAGAATCCTGTGTTTCATGATCGCTCCAAGCATATAGATATCAGGTACCACTTTATCCGGGATATGGTACGAGGAGCAATAAGGCTCCATCACATTGGGACTGATGAGCAGGTCGCCGATATTCTAACAAAGCCCCTGTGGAAGGTCAAATTCTTGGCCTTCCGAGAACGACTTGGAGTCATAGAGAGACCCTCTTATGAGGGTCCAATATGAGATGGACATTGAGCTCTGGGAGCTACTTCTTGGAGCAGTGAGCAACTGTAGGGTGGGTGGTTCAACCTTTCCCTAGTGGTTTGTTGTGTACCGGGCGAGTGGTTCATCCTTCCCCTATGATACCCCTTGGCGACATGTGAGCAGGACAAGTGGTTCATCCTTCTCCTGCCAAGACATCCTACCCATGCAGTTTGGGACTGATGAGAAGTACCTCTAATCTAGCCAATGAGTAGGGAAATGAGGATAGGGACCATAGTACTACTGATGGACGCATCGTGTACTACTGTACTCCCTATTCTAGGATGACTGATATTGATCTGAGATCAATGGGAACTAACTTTGGGTCAGTAAGAGTGGTACGAGACACTCTCTTTTGATTGGGACTGACTTCAGGTCAGTAGAGAATGGTATGATACATTCTCGATCACTTCCTCTTCTTCATAGTTCAGCAGAGCAGTGCAGAGCAATGCATGGATGGCTAAGATGGTACAGATTGGCAGATGAATTAGTAGTCGGAGTTCTACCTAGTTGAGATGGAGTGTTAAAACTGGCAACTACTGCCAAACTCCACATGGGTAATCTTATTTATGACAACTGCTATTTTTATGATATTCTTCTCTTGGAGAGGTGTAGGATTGATCTAAAGATCATCCGATTTTAACATGTACAAATGAAGATATGAATTCATTTATATTATGGATAAATTGTCAAGGTCGACCAACAAGCAAAACAGGGACACAAGCTCCCAATTCATCCTCAACATTGGCTATAAAAAGGAGACCTCAAGTCATTTTCACCATCATCTCATCACACATATCTCTCTCTCCTCTTGTGATTGGGCACACTATTCGAGGTAGTCTTGTCTCTCTCCATGTGTGAACTAGGGTTTCTGTTTGCTGTGTTGAACGAGTTGCTGGGAAGTTGTTTGACTGCGTTGACTTGATGCATTGACCTGTTTTGACTTTGGTTTGGGTGAAGAATCTCTGTCTAAGCAGGCTGCAAATCTGGGCACGAAAATCAAGGAGCTTTGACCAGCGTTGACTGTAGTTAGGGCTGACCGCAGGTTGACTTTTTGACCAGATTTTGATTGTGCAGAATTCCACTGTTTTGAGGGCTGTTTCATCTTGCTGTTTGGAGGTCGAAGTTGACTGAAGCTGATCGAATCTGAGGGTCAAATCTGCCTGTTGACCAATGTTGACTTTCTGGTTAGGGCTCTTTGCTGCGATTATAAATTATCAGAATTTGTAAATTGTTCTATCCCTCTCTGTAAAACTATTGAAGACTAAAAGAAGATTTGATCAAGGGTTTCTCCACATTGGTGTTTGTCCCTGGCTGGTGCCACATCTTGTGTCCTCTTGTCTTGGCTTGTCTTCTACTATTTATGTTTATGTTCTATCAACATTTTATTTACATGTTTATGTGATTGCTAAACTGAAATTGATATGGGGCTCATAAAGAAATTGAAGTAAACTTGCTCTAAAGCATAGAACATACCATTGTTGCCTAAAATTAACATATGTCGATAGTTGGATAGTTGTACCCAGTGATGCAGATCCACTCAAGAAGTACAAGGTTGAGATGGCGAACACCAAGAGGTTGATCCTCGATGAAGTGAGGGATAACATTGTATGTCACATTGCTGGCAGAGGGACGACCAAAGAGTTTTGAGATGCCTTGGCTACGCTATATCAAGGATTTTCCGAGTAGCGAAAGATGTACTTGGAGGAGAAGCTAAGATCAGCGAGGATGGAGAAAGGGGAATGCATTGATCCGTTGGCAGCTGTAGGATCAACACCTCAGCCTATAGAGATGGTGAGGTTGGCCCTGAATTCAGTCTCAAAAGAATGGCAAGTATTTTTCCAGAGTACCCTAGGTAGAGAGAGATTACCGGATTGGGAGGGCATGTGGGCCGCTCTTTAGTAGGAAGAGATGAGACGACACTTAGTCAAGTGCAAACTTGACGGCAACAACAACAGTGGGACGAAGCCCAAGGAGGAGGAAGAGAATGCAACCCTTGCATCAAAGGGGCAACAGGAGCAGCGAAAGAAGAAGAAAGATGTCTCAAAGATCAAATGTTTCCAGTGTGGTGAATTTCGTCACTACGCTACGCAGTGTCCTCTCAAGAAGAAGGACAAGGACGAGAAACATGATTCACACGCTGCAACTGCAAAGATCGAGGAAGAGGAGTTTGCCATGATTGCCTAGATACCTCCATGAGAGAGGTGGGGTGATCTAGTACTGTAGTTCAAAAGAATTGCAGATGGGTAGGATCCTTGAGGAGTCCACCTCTTGGATCAATACCTTGCTACGAGGGCCCATATCAGAAGTAGTAGGATGGATTAGTGTCAGTTGGCGCAGAGGAGTGCCGGAGTGACAATTGTAGTGGCTAGGAGCGCCAGAGAATGAGCAACGCAGAGTAAAGTTGGCACAGTGCAGAGTTAGCAGCAACGCGACAGCTTCAGATGGTTAGCATAGAGACTAGCAACAGTCAAAACTCCAACAACAGATGCATTACAATGAACACCCTTAGTTCAGTATTTTGGATGTTTTTCTGTTGTTGTTGCAGCACCAACAACAGTTGGAGAGGGTTGCAGTGCAGATACAATGTTGGTAATGGCAGGGCCATCAGCAACACAGATGCAACATTTGCGCAGTATTTGGTGGGCAGTGATGTCAGACATTAGTAGCGCAAAGGGAGATGTTACAGAGAAGGGTGATGCTTTAGCAGGTTGCATTACTAGAGCACATTCTTCGCTAAGAGGGAGTGTTTATTTCTGGTAGCATTGGATGTGCTCTAAGCCTCAAAATTTGCAGGGAGGCTAGGACACATGTATTCCAGAATACCCAGAAATCGGTTTGGGAAATTCCACTCGGAGAAGGTTTTATTAAAATAATTAATTATTTTTAATGGAGGCCTAAGTCTAAACTTAAGAAATTAAAATAATTGAAGAGTATTAATTAAACTAGGGGTGTAACTTCTAGAAGAAGTCAAGGATCAAGCCAAAATGATCTGAGCCATTGATTAAAATCTAATCTGGGTTGTTGGTTACTCAACGAGATGATTATAAGAAGAGGCTTGATGGGCATTTGGAAGACACATCGAATGACAGATCAAGAGATCGATTTTCTCAAGAGAGCAACGCAACAGTTGTCGGAGAAGTGATCGAGGCGGTTTCTTGCAGTGAGGGGCAGGGATAGTTTTCCGGTTGGAGAGTTCCCTGATCCGGGGATACTTTGCAGAGGAGGCAGAGAGAGATATAGACGAGGTAGCGCAGAGCCATGCTAGGCAGCGCAGAGCCACGTTGAGGCAGCGCAGAGCCTGAGAGGAGATTCAAAATTTGCTAGAGGGTCAAGTTCTAGAGCCAAGAGCCGGGGTGTGAGACTGGGAAGGCAGAAAGTTGAAGTTCCAGAAGTAAATCAATCAGCAAGGGGAGATGTAGAGCCTAGTAGCTGTGACGATGAGTTGCATAGGCAGACACAGAGGCAACGCAAATGCAGTGTGAGGCTTGCTCTCCAGAGTCTGGTTCAGTAGTGAATCGCCAGTGATAGTGTGAGGTATCTCTCACTCATTTCTCTGCCAGTCAGATTCTCTGTATTGGATAGCCAGTAAGGCATCCAAAGATTGTATTAAGAAATTACTGCTTAATAATACAAACCCTCAACTGCTGCACCGGTTTTTCGACATTGGGTTTTTCAGGGGACATTGGTCCAAAAACAATGGTGTCACTTGTGTGTGTTTATGTCTTTCTTGCTCAGATTCTTGTTTCCGCATATTATTTAAGTTGTGAAGGCTGTAGATGTATTTATTTCGATGTTTTCCGTATAATACTGTAAATAACTTGATTCAGTAGGAGAAATATAATCAGTTGTTGCAGTAGTGATTCGGGGATTCTCAAATTTTCACAGTCTCAGTGTCTCAAGGCTTGGCAGTTTAGCCACATTCGAGGATGTGCTAGTTTCTACGGGGGGAGATTGTACAGGTCTTCCGTTGGGTTTCAGTTGCACAGAGAGTAGTTCGCCCTCTAGAGATTCTCTAATGACTTGGGGCACTGCGTTAGTATGAAAGGATGATTGGCATGTGTGGTTCTTGGTAGTCATTGGCACTACTTAGTGGCTGGTAGCAGGATTTGGGAGTGATGGGCCTCTAATCTCGTTGTGGGATCCAGGTGGTACTTTGGGTTAGAGGACTACTTTGTTTTGGGAGGAACATTAGGATGACAAAGACGGAATTGCATCCTCCTTAGATTGACAAGGTCGGAGACCATCAGGATGATCACTACGAGTCGAGGAAGGCCTTTCTCACTATTGTTTCAATAGGAGATTGGGCATGGGTTGGTAGATGGTGACCTTGGTGGGGTGCCCTGGAAGGATAGACCTGCGCGTAATGGAGTTGCCCCTTATTGGATTTGTGGCAGAGGTTTACCAGAGTGGATGACTCTGTAGGAGCACGAGAGGGTCGCAGTTATGACCAGCCCAACACATCATCCACTTGGTGGACTCACTTTAAGATTATTTTGGGGCCCGGGAGCTATAGGGCTGAGTAGTTGGGTTATAGATTGCGGAGAGTTGGTTCTCATAGGGGGAGGTCACCCAGATCTACCAGTGGGACTCCTTTATGATAGGACATGGCATGGATTAGGAGTGGCTCAGTGGCATAATTGGGACCTCATTATTGCTTGTAGTGACAATTTGGGCCAGCAAATAAGGGTAACACTTGTTTGAGCATTGCTTGAGGACAAACAATTTTTGGCGAGGAGGACTGTAATGTCCCCAATTTATTTTCATGTGAGGAGATCAACAAAGAACCTAGGGATGGTGCTAAGCATAACAAAATATTGAAATTTAGGCATGGGAGGCATGAGGACTTAGGAGAATAGGAGAAATTTCACCCTTGGTGGAATGTGGAGGTCACAAAAAGGAGGCAATTCAACCCTTGGGGATAATTCGCACTTGTGAAGGAAGAGAGAGAAGAAAGGGGGTGCAAGTTAGTGGAAAATTGGGTCCACCAAGAGAGAGAGAGGAGTTATTTCTATAATATGGCAAGGAGGCCTCCATTTGGTATCTTTTGACAACCTAACTTTGAACACAAGTTTTCTTGAGCTATTTAGTCAAGAAAACCAGTGTTGATTAGCACAAGCTATGTCACACTGTTCGAGTTCGACAACGATTAAGTTCGAATCGAATTCGAATTTTCTGATCAGGTTCGAATGAGGTTCGGCATTAGGTTCGACCTATACATATTTTTCAATATATATATATATATATGACAAAATAATATAAAATTCAAAATCGATCCATAAACACATGAATACAAATATGTCTGCGTTTTTGTTGGCAATGGCATATTAAGGTTCGAATTTAAATAAATGATAAAATAGTGTAATTCAAATATAAATAAAAATGGGTGAATCATACCACTGCTCAGTGCTATGTTTATTACCAGACTTTTCAGTATTTATATCAGACCTTTAATTAGTTTAGCAGTCCTCCAAATTTTAATAAAATGCCAAACAATGTACTAAGTTAAAGTTTGAACAATGCAAATAACCTTCCAATTATATAAGATGACGACTGATTAGTTTTTAATTTTAGGCCATTGTTAGATGTATAATATGTATTATGACACTGTACAGTGCCTACCAACTGGATGCATTTACATATGATATAATGATTAATTATGCTTGCAAGACAAGGAAGCTTGGAGGCGCACTTAAGTGTTCATCTAATTTAATTATACCTTAATTATGTGTGCCATTGTATCTTAGAGGCTTTAAGCTACAATGGATGCTCCTTCAGTGCCTCAACCTGTAAGTTATTTAATATTGCTTTTGATTTGGTAATAGGTTCTATTTCGATATTGAAGCCCTTTCATTACTGTATAATTGTATACGTCTACGTAAATCCTATGTTTATATTTTGTATGTAATGAGAAAAAATATTAATTGAAATTTCTAAGATGTTTCTTTCTCCTTAATTTTAATGCTTGTTGAACATTGGACACATTTTAGTGCTTCTATTTTAACTTTAAATAATTTTTGATAACTAGATCTTCTCAAGTTCTTATTGATTTGGCAATAGCTTGTATTTAAATATGGCCATATAATTGTATTTGTCTGCGTAAATTATATGTTTATATTTTGCTGACGTTTGTTTAGAAAAATTAGATATAGATCATATATGTGAAGTCATGTCCACTCGCTTTCTTTTAAATTAACCATTGTAATGTATCCGCGAATTCCTTATATTTGCTCCTCCATGTATTTTGTCTATACTTCCTCTACTGTTACAGAAAGCCATGAAATACAGGCCTGAAATAAATTTTTGGTTCTGTCTATTGAGGTTACAGTAATATTTTGTAGAAATTTGGTGATTTTTTTTTAAGAAATCTCGATAGTGTATTGTTTAAATTTATTTTTTTATAGATAAAATAGATTCATAATTTTTTATGAACAAAATCAATTTAACCCATCAATAACTTCTCTAAACACTCAGAATTTTAAAAGTTAACAATTATAACATAAATTTTAAAATAATTTTACTGATTTTCTCAAAATCATGCTAAAATTTTTATTATTTTTAAAATAAAATTATAATCTATTTAAAATAAACCTAAAACTTTTATTATTAATATTCCCTAGTAAATTCATGCTGAGGGTGGTCAATGGTTGTAGGTCTCATTATGGAAAGATAATAAGCCAATTACTAATTTATTAAATAATAAATAAAATAATACTTAATATTTACAGTATGCCATACGATATGTAGTGGCAAAATGGGTCTCATTATGAAAAGATAATAAGCCAGTTATTAATTTATTAAATAATAAATAAAATAATACTTAATATTTAGAGTATACCCTATGATATCTAGTAGAATTTCGCCATGTGCCCTATGAATCATGATATCTGGTTTTGCCATGTGCCATATCTGGTAAGAGTTTTTCATATACGGATGTGCTTTTTCTCGGCAAATAACGGCTAATTTACAGCCTCAACCACCGTATGCGCCTACGTGTTTGAAATGAACTTTATGAACGTACATGTTTCGGGTTTCAGTCATGTGTTGCAAACTTTGATAAAACTGCCAAAAAGACCATCGAACCTCAAACAAAACCATTGAAGTTCGCGTTAAAATATGTAAAGGTTCGATTTTTCAGGTTTGAATTTTAAGGATCGATTTTCAGGTTCGATTAGGTTCGAATTCGTATAGGTTCGCCGTTTAGGTTCGACTTTCAGGTTCGGCGAACCTGAACGAATTTCAATTTTTTTTTTCAGGTTCGCCGAATTTCAAACCTGAACCTTCAGGTTCGCCGAACCCTGTGACATAGAGCACAAGGAATTCCCAAGCGGGAACTATAGCCTCTCTTTTGGTGGACTTCGAGTGCCACCCTAAGGAGGAATTTCTGAATTCAGTGGGAGGTAAATTTGCTAGAGATTGTGGTACCTTTCAATCCATTTCTCAGCGAGTTCGGTTTCCAGGGAGGACACAGGGATCAAAATCGTACCATTGAGTTGGGGCAAGAAAAAGGGTATTTTGGACTTAGAATTTAGTAGAAGTTTCCCTCAGGTAGGACTAACATTTGTGGAGATTTTTGGGGCTAGAAGTTTTAGCTTTTGTGAGAGCCAAATATGCCACTCTAGGACATGCGCAATAGTGACATTGGGTGAAATTCATGGGGCTGAATAGTTCATGCTTGTGCGGGTTTTTGAGAAGGAAAGCCTCTCACTTCTCCGGAGGAATTTTGCAGGGCCATTCTACAACTAATTGAGGAGGAATTGTGACATATTCAACAATTGTAGATTGTGGGGTGTTGACCCTGCCGCTCGCACCTACCTATGAGTCAGTGAGAAAAGCCTTCAACCCAACAAGGCGTGGTTGGTGGCAGGGAACTCAGAGAAGGGGCTGTCACTCTAATCCCAACTCTCTCCGTTTAAGCTATCTCCTAGGTTAGCTAAGGGGGGTGGTCCCTAATGAAAAGTTAAGCTATAAACAAAGTTGCGAATTTCTAGGAGAACTGTTTGAGTTAAATAGATTATTTGTCTAAGATCTATAAGCAAAACCTGATATGAGCAATAGTCATTAACACATGAGATAAGCATGAAACACATAAACGACCAGTGCCTTCAAAGCGTTGCTCTTTCAGAAATGAAAAGATTTTTTATTTGTATTTTTTGTTTATATTCAGAATGAAATCAAATGCTTTCAAATGAAAGAAGAAAATTTGTGATAAATTTTCAAGATAGAAACTAAGCAAAGGGCTCAGGAAACCCCCTCTTAAATAAATCTTTTGGTGTCTAATGAGCTTGCTGACTTGAACAACTTGTGGGACCTTCGATATCGTTGGAGGTGACTATTCCCACCGAAGAAGTCCTCACACTCCAATAGAGTTGGCAACCTGTCCCTTGAAAACACAAAAATGCTTGCAAACCAATTGTTAGTGCAAAAGAGAATTGGCATATAGAGACCAAGTTGAGCTTGTCACTCAACCGAGAATGACAGGCTACAACAAGTGTACAAAATATACCAAGCCCAGAGGAGATTTGAGATAGCTGCAAATCTCTCCTCCCTAGACAATAGTGCCTTAAGGCAAATGCACAAAGAAAAACAACTAGATAGCAAATGAAAATCAAATGAATATCAAACGACACAGGTATACCTCATGTACCAAAGCATGCACCAGAAGAGAAGCTAGTAACCCCAAAGACTTTTATTTATTTATGTGAAAGCTGAGTACAAAATCCGGCAGAGTCTCCGCCAGCCCAATAGCTCGTTCTATCCCCAATACAATAAGAGCCCAAGGCTCATATAAATAAGGAAATGGGAGGAGATCCCAATGCCAAGAGACAATGACAAGTGTAACAAGTGACAATCCCAATGTAGCAAGAAGAATGGCAAGTGTCAAGCTGCCAATCCCAATGTAAAACGAATTTGTACAAGTGGCTTAGAGGACTGTCCATGTGTGAAGATAACTGCTGTTGCTTACTGCCTCTAAACCGCTGGCAACAAATTCGTATTCGCTGCCTTTGTAAACATGTTGGGACTGCTAACGTAACTGCTGATTTACTTGCGCTAAAATGCTGTCCACGTACACACTGCTGTCCAGGTCACGTCAAACTGCTGTATGACCCACGTTAAACTGCTCTAACTGCCTGTGTAACTTATTTAAATCAGCTGAGTGGGCACGTGTGATAACTACGTATTTCACATGGATGGCTGAGTTACGTATTTTAAACTGCTGTGTGTGTGGGCCAGCGTTAACTTGCTCTTTAATATGCTGAGACTGCCCACGTTAATTGTGCTGCCCACGTAATGCAAACTGCTGTTTATTGCTGACCTGTGTGGAACCTTTGACTGGGCATTTTGGCTGTGCTTTTTTGCTGCGTACGGGCTTTGACTTGCTGACCTGAGTAATACGTATTTCATTGGAGCTATACAATTATACCCTTTAACCATGCGTTGAAATAGATGTGGAATGTGAGGTGGGGTCTACTCCGACTCACATTCTTTTTAAACTTTAGACTTTATGATATTTGATTCAAATTATATCATAGTTTGAACTTTAGCCATACGTTGCCTCGTGAATTTCCACGTGGGCCTCTTTGACTTTCTCATTTGGCACTTGACTTTGACTTGAGTTGAAAACTTTCTTGGTGGGTCCCACACGCTTGCCACATCACCCTTGATCCTCTGCTTGACTTCCATGTCAAAATTTGACTTATTTTGACTTTGGAAAAATTTATAAATTTTTCCAATTATTCATTTTTTTGAATTTCTTCTTCATTTTTGCCACTGTCACTTGAAAAATCGCCTTTTGAGGGACTCTGAGTCATTTTTTGACCCCCAAAGTAGGCTCTAAGAGAATGCTGGGCCTCTGAGGATGAATTTCGACTGGTCATACGCCCCAGACATCTCCTAAGGCCACTTATTTATGCCTTTACATAAAAAATAATTAAAAAATCCTACTTAGACCTAGCCAAATTCCACGAAACTTTATGTGTGATCTAGTATGGTAATATACATCGACCCTAGACACTAAGATGTGTCAGAGGCTCAATCTTCGAACCGTCACCTCGGCTTTGGGGTAAAAAATGAGTGAAAAAATCCAGAGAATTATCCGCCTCTGAAAAAGAAGGGATAATTAACCGGATAAAAAAAACACTCCAAAGTGTACTCGTTTGCTGATCGAGTCCCACATCCTAGGCCTGTTACAAATTCAAGAAACTCATCATACTAGCATCACTTATTACAATTCCCCACAGGGTGTGGAATCTGGGTACAAAGAAGAAAGATGATGAGAAGATAGGAGAGTTAAAAAACTCTGTTGACTGATGACATCTGATGGTACAAGTGTCCTCTGGATCATCCTTGGGCCTGGAGTCTTCACATAATCATCAAGTGCTACTCTAGTAGTCAACATTTGGCTCCACATGGGGATGCATACTAGACATGAAGTGATAGTGTGCAAGAACCTGGAATCTGCATCCACAGACAAAAGACATATATCAGCAGTATCCATCCAAAATATCATCAAATGAAATAGAATACAGAAACGAAGAAATGGAAATTTATTCTAAGAGCATAAATGACAATTTATTCATGAAATGAAACTACTTAAACGAAAATGACACGAGATAAGGTTAGAAATATGATACAAAAAAAAATGCCCCATGGCATCATATGTCTTCGGTGAAATCCATCTTGAGAACCTGCCTACTCACAGGCAGGTCCATAGGTTCTTTCTCTGATGTGCCTTGCCCAATTCTGACTATCTTGGGATTATGAATTGCCCCAATTTCAACATGTTTGCGGCCATCAGATATACCAAACCTCTTCCTTTTCCTTTTCCGACTATTGATGCGCTGAGGCTTGATCTTGCTCAAAACTGGTGGTTCATTTTTTATATTTTTATTCTTTTTTTGCTTTTTTCTTTTCTTCTTGGTTAGTTGCGATGGTGATGATGATGCATTTATTACCAATCCTACTGCTTTGTCTTGAAAATGCTTTGATGGAAAATTTGAAGTACTCAATCTTTTTGAGCTATGCTTAGTCTCTTCGTTTTGAATCTGTTCTGTTAAGGGGGGAAAGAAATTTATCAACACTGCATCACTCCCTGTCTGGCATGATCTATAGATAATCTCGTTATTGGGTGCCCTTGGATCTTCAACATGATATCTTTCCTCTAACTCTCGATCAAGTCTGACAAAGGTATTATCAGGCATGGGGATGGTGGCATATGATAAGTCCATTTGAAGGCTGCCCCCCAGATCTGATGCCCATTTTCTTGATAGGAGCATTCCCCATGAATCTGGAACATCTATCACAACAATATCCATAGTCATTATTCTATCCGTGTATGCAGCTAGGAAAACCTGTAAATCTTTAATTATCCCACACACTTCAATTCTTTTAGAATCCATTGAACATATGTTGTGATAGGGCCTAGAAATCCTTAAATTCAGTTGCTCCATGACTTTCTTGGTCATGACATTTGATGAAGCCCCTAAATCAAGCATGCAGTTGTGTAAAAGACGATCATTCACTATCAAAGAAACATAAAATGGTTGATGATCTTCATTTCCCACATAACAGTTCATACTTTTCAATACAATTTCCTCATCTTCCGGTTCGTCACTATGCTTTTCTTCCCTTTGAGTAACTTCAATGGAACTTAGTAACTTGGCCCTTTGAGATGGTATCTTTAAAAGTTCTGTCACTGGAATAGAAACCTTTGCATTATTCACCCAATTGCCGAAATCAAAATTCAATTCTGAAGTAGGAGGAGAAAAATTTCTGTGATTATTCCAGTCTTGGATATCCCTTCTCTGATAAATCATCCCCTTGTGTTTTGCCATAGCAAGAATCTGTCCAGATGTAGGTTTTTCCCCAAAAATCTTAGTGACCTCGTCAAAATTTGCAATCATATTGTAAACCCCAAGATTATTAGGCCTATGGTCAATCCCTTGATTTCTCTCGAAGGTGTGTATTTGATCTTCCATGGAGAACATATTGATTTGACCACTTGTCCCTCCTTGCATGCCACTTTCCATGATTCTCTTCACATATGGGCATGTGGCTTCTTCATGGAACTCATTACATGGCCTACAAAAAGGGGGAATCTGATCTACCATGTTGGTGGATTCCAATGGATTTGGAGGCCTATGCTCCTGTTGAGGGCCTTTATTATTTTGCCATCTGTCATTTGGCCTAGTTTGGAATCTTTGCACTTGTGATCTCTCCATGGCCACCAACCTATTTTGCATGTTTTGCATTTCTTTGACGTGATTTGCTTCCATGCTCTTAACGAGTTGAGTTAATTCTTTAATAGGATCATGTGTAGTCTCTTCCTTGGCATTGCCTTTGTAATCATTTGATTTCGACGGCCCTCTATTGAAACCAGGAATTTCAGATTTTCCCGATTGCTTTCTAGCCCTTTCTATTTTTAAGGCTTCAGATTGAGCTACACTCAGATTCGTAGGCTCCTTCCTCCTCAACTCATAGGCAGTGTCAACCCCAAAAGCATCTAGATATGAGCACAAAAGAAATTCATCAGGAGGTTTAACAGTAGCAGGCATGCTTTTTACTAATTCATTGAATCTCTTGTTAAACTCTTCCATGGTCTCATTCTCATTTTTCTTCATGTTGCTAATGGCATTGATCAAATGCCTATTTTCCTTCTTCTCTCCAAACTTATTTAAAAATGTAGTCAGAATGGCTTGTAAAGAGACATATGAGTTAGCAGGTTGCTCAGTGAGCCAATCAAGAGCATCCTCTTCTAAAGATAAAACAAAAAGCCTCATCATCACATCCTCATAATTAGCAGTGTTACACCATTTAAAGATATAAACATTAAAGTTTTTCACATGTGATGTAGCACTAATGGCATTGTTACCTTGAAAGGAAGGCAACTTTTCAATAGCCTTGTTAGGGATATTGTGAGGATAGCCATTTATGTTAGTGAAGTCACAAGGAGCAAAAAGATCATTCATGATGCTAGGCTCAACTTGTTCTTGAAAAAGCAAATGAATATCAGAAATAGCCTCTTGCCCAAGACTAGCAAGAGCTCTACTACGAGAAAGTCTATTCAACCTCTCTCTAAAAACCCTTTCAGGATCAGGAGAGGGGCTAACTAGACCACTTGAATTTCTCCTGGTAGAGACTCTTGCAAAATTTGGATTGAGTGGAGTCGCCACTTGAACAAGAATCTAAATCTAAAGCTCAAAATGCTAAAATCAAAAGGTTAGTCGATTTCCCAGGTACAAGAAAGCTTGTCCCCAGCAACGGCGCCAAAGGATGTTGACCCTGCCGCCCGCACCTACCTACCAGTTAGCGAGAAAAGCCTTCAATCCCACAAGGTGTGGTTGGTGGCAGGGAACTCAGAGAAGGGGCTGTCACACTGATCCCAACTCTCTCCGTTTTAGCTA